>JAQMYJ010000018.1:16065185-16090267 GCA_030014305.1 Clarias laeviceps | reverse complement strand
TCACACTCGCTCCTTTCTATTTTTATGCAAATCCCAGGAGCGTAACAGGAGGTTTATTGTTTCCATCTGAAAACTGGTCTGTCTTGTTCCATATTTTTCTTTACAGCCATGCATTTGTACAGTATGCATCCTGTAATGTTATTAATTTATACATTTTTAAGTTATATATGGAAATACTGAATGATTTTGCACATAATTATGCAGACATGATGAACATACTTAACAAAATTGGTACAGCATATAATATGGTGCCTAAGACTTTTGCACAGTACTGTACATACATACAGTACATACATACATTATCTGAGGAGTTGTATCTCCTCATCATACTAAAACGTTTTAATATTTAACCCATCTGTAGATTAGATTCCTATAACCATGAAAAGAAAGCTCCTCTCATCAGCTCTTAAAAAGGGACATAACGCCCCATTCTCATTCACACTTCCAGGGATGATGATGCATTTCTTTTTCACGCTCGCTCTCTTGTACTGAAGCCGAAACCCACACAAAGCATCGTGTAAGCATTTCAGGCCAGGCAGGCTTTTGTGTGTGCGCGTGCATCCTGCTACAGAATGTCAGGATTGTGCTTTCCAGCCTGCCTTTGTGCTAGCCAACTTGATAAGTGATAGAACATCTCTCACCGACTCTCTTTCCCTCTCTTTTGCCGGTTTCCTCACTCTGTAACATTCATTCTTCCTTTCTCTGCCTGTTCACATTCAGCTTTTCCATGTCGCATTCACAGGAGTGTCAGTCAGATAGAGGAGTGCACATACTGTAGATATGTGTGTGTGTTGTGGGGTGGGTGGGTCGTGTGCCGACGGATGAAGCAGGAAGAATAGAAGGTGTCGTGGCACCGAACTGAGTTTAATGCCTGCACACGTGTGCTGAGAGGTTCGTCTCTGTCTCTCTCACTCATTTGACCCTTTCACCCATTCCGTCTGTCTCTCAGTCTCCTCGGAGCGATAGCAAGTAAACACCGCCGAATGCCCTGACGTCAGCCTGCGAGAGAGAGATGGACCTGTCCAATTCTCAGGCCAATTAAATGATAAGATGTTTGGAGGTGCTCCCAAGGGAATGAAGAAAGAGCCGTGAATGGCAGCGCCGCGATTCACAAAGCAATTTTTTTTTTCCTAAGCTCTTATCACAGCTGCAACGCCCGTTCAGTCCGAGCTCATTTGGCTTGTTCATTCATTCGCCGAAATGCCAGCTGAATAAAGACTGAGTGTTAAATATACTCATTTTCATTGAGTGACTGAGATTAAGCTCGTGAACCAATTGACAACTTTGCAACAGGTTCGCTGATTTAATTTAGTCTTAAAAAAAAAGAGTATTATTTCGCTCAATTCCTTTCTACTCATAGGCTTGTTCCCATGCCGAGCTCTTAAAACTAGCGCACAGCAGAGAGTCTGATCAAGGATCAAGGATCAAGCACACTTAACTGTCGAGTGGCTGAAGTTTGCTACCAGTCAAACGGCTTTACATAAAAGTGGGATAATTTTACCCTACCCAGCGAGATCAATTAGAAATATGACCTATTCTGTGATTTTTCACATTCATTGCGCTCTAGGTGTCGTGTTAGGGAACCCCTAATGAAGGATTAATCACTTAGTTAATGAGTTATTCACAAAACATCTCTAACATTTACACACAGGTAAATGTGTTTGACATTACAGTATATTTGATTGCTAATGTTAAAGACATTAAGGGGTATATCTTCAGCTTTGGATTATATTTCACATTTCAGTTTCTTATAGCACAGTTCTCCCTCTTTCTCCAAATTCCAGCTGGAATTTTCTCCTACTTAAGGTTTTCCGTCCATTTTTTTCCTTTTTTTATGTGTGGTGTTTACTTCTTTCTACATTGTAAAACAATGCTGAAGGCATGCAATATTCTCCAACAGTTGATATTGAGATGTGTCTGTTATTTACGCTCTGTAAAGCCTTCATCTTCACCTTCTAATCTGAGGTGTTGTTTGTTTATTGGTGATTTCTGAGGCTGGTGACTCTAAATGAACTTCTCCTCTGCAGCAGAGGTAAGTTTTGGTCTTGCTTTCCTGGGAAGGTCTTCATGAGAACCAGTTTCATTGTGGTGGTTGATGGGTTTTGCAACACTATTCTTGCAGGAGCTGTTCCAGAACAGCCAACCTTCATGTCTCAAAATAATAACTGACTGTTATTGCTGTTAATTACACCCATAATGTGTTACTAGCGTAAGTAAAAATAAGCTGATCAGCTTTAATGTAATCAGTGATATTATTATTATTATTATTATTTCAGGTTGGAGCCGACATACATGTCTCTCTGTCTTTCTGTATGGCAGAATGGTTGAGTGTCTCACACCTTGTTCACGCTAAGTCGTACTTCTTTCGGCGTCAGCCAAATACACTCCCTGTTTAAAGTAGATTATTGGCGCACGACGGTACATACAGTAACATCACTTTTACTCAACATTTTAATTTGATCACATAACACTCTCAGTTCGGGTATTTTACACACCCTCACCCTCAGCGCTTCAAATTACTGCTTGTTATTAGAACCATGGCGGCGGAACATATGAGACAAACTGGTTTTAAACTTCGCGCTGGAAGAATAAACATGAATAAACAATGGTCTGTCCATACATCTTTGAAGATTAAGTTTTAAGAAGTTACATACCTTTTTTGGAGTAAGTCATGCCGTGTCATTCATTTGTTTGAGTTTGGTGAGGATTTGGGTGCTTTGTAGGAGCATTACAGTCGTTTCGGTGTCTAACAGACATAAAGAATGGTTTCGGGTCCTCCAATGTATGAAACTTAAAGAAATTACTGAAAAAGCAAGTTCTGAACAAACCTTTCTTTTATTTATAGAAAAAGAAAATATATACTGTATTGTTCTTGAATGTAGAAAACAAATCCAAACTTGTGTCCACATTTTTGGACTGGACCTGTAGTGGTGTCCAGTTCTCTCACAGAACGTCCCCATCGGTAAGCTGCTCATACGTATCATTAGGGAGTGGTATAACACATGCTGGAAAACGCTATCCACCCTTTCCTCTTGCATGAGCTCACAGATGCCCATCATTGACTACTGTCATATGATACAGTACATGCAGGAATGTGAGGACCTGAGGGAGCACTCCCAATCTGATGTCTAAGCTCCAGGCTACAGAGGTTGCACTAGGGGCGAATACGCTTCCTTTGCACCACTTGCTAGCAAGTCCAATCAGCCCTAACATTAACACCACATTAACATGGATTATCAATTAGGATTGTGAGCACCCAAGGCCCACAGGGACAAAGCAAATGCAGCACAAGTAGTAGAAAAAAAAAGTTGGTTATGATACAAAGGCACCAGAACACCCAGTACACCACAGCCTGCCGCATACAAGGGAACAGCAGGCAAAGAGCCCAAGTTCGTTCTCATATCCCAATCTCATCAAGTGTCCATGGGTGCCAGACACCACCGTACACCTCCAGAGGCGCTGTGGAGCCACGTCCAAAGGGGCCAGAGTCGCTCTGATGGCACAGGGAGAACCCAATCCCTGTTTTTTTGCATGCTAGTTTTTAATGTTATGGCTGATCTGTGTATACTGCATGTTTTGAAAGAAATTAAAATGGATGGTAATTAAATAACATAATGTCATGGCATATAAAGGGTTAACCTGTTGCTTGCTGTTGATCAAGTTTGGGTTCTCGAGTTTACAAGGCTAAAGTCAACATTGTGAGTTATATTGGGCTCAGTTTGTATATTGTTTCAGCCGGAATATTACAATGAAGTAACGTACAAGGTATATTAGTGGGATGTTTTACCCAATAAAGCAGAAAAAGATTACAAAATGTAATAAAAATCTAATATAATGAATGATAATTGAGATGTTTAAATCAGTTCATATTTCCAGTAATGCTGTTATAAATAATCACTCCTTCATAGTCACATGATCCTCCGAGCGACTCCTGGGGTTTATTCGATCAAGATAAATCCTACAACATCTGTGCACATCTCACTCACCTGTCCCTCGCACCCCACCAGACGTCTGTGTAGCACGGAGAGCTCTCGCGGCTCTCGCGGCTACCTGTCAGGAAATTTCACATTCTCCCACGTCAAGCAATCGTATGCTTGGGCCTTGGTTAAGGCAGGCAGCCATTTAATAATGCAGGTATTACTGCATCACCACACACTCCTCCAGTGGAGTCATTATTGATCAAGAGCTCTGTGTGTGTGTGTTTGGAATTGACAGATGGCTGGCGTAATGCTGTAAACAGACTGGCAGAGAGTTAGTCTCATGGAGGAATAATGTGACACTGGAGTGCTGTTGACAGGTACTTTAGCAACCGAGTTTGCAGAACTGCTAATGCTGAAGATTTGAAAAAGCAGAACAAGTGAGGTAGAAATGCACATATCAATTTTAGTTGCAAAAAAAAACAGTTGGATGATCTGACAAATTAATTCAAAGCTGTGTGATAATTTGTGAGTTTGGTTAGTATATGTTTGTGACGGGGACATGGCAACCCGGGACGAGGATGAATCTGAATGTGGCACATGTCGTCTTTGCAACATTCTGTTGTAACTTTCAAAAACAACTTATTACCAACGTTATCCCAACGTGCATAACGCTGCCAAAAACGTGGCAGTAGGTACCAGCTAGGGCTGGAAATTAATAACCGAAACCAACATTCAGAACCGCTTATAATCAACATTGTTATGTCAATTCCATGTCAATTATTTCTTGTTTTATTCTGTTAATCATTTCTTAAAATTCTTATAATACTTTCCTCACTGTGTGTTTATGTACTGTCCCCTTAAAACATACCACCCGGAGAAGGGAGAAAAAAATCTATTAATTTCCACGTTGCGATACTTTTGTGTGACAATTCATTTATCGCCACACTAATTCCAAAAGATTTTATATTCATTTTATATTTATGTTTGCTTTTATGGCGATAAAATTGTGCCATCCCATTATAATTCTGCAGGTGGTGCGCTCTGAACTATTTACACATCAGCAGGCAGCTTGTTTGTGAAGTTTGTTTAGAATTGCAACAAAATCTGAAAGTAAATCTTATATCAACTCAGGATATTTATAAAATGGTGATACAGTATGTCCCCGACTTATGAACATTCGAGTTACAAATTTCCACAGATGCAAACAGACCAACATTTGTAGATGCGAACAAATCACGGAAGTAGCTTAAGTATATTGTACGGTACACTGCAGTGTACCAATTATATACAGTATTTTCAGTGTGTAAGTGAATATATAAAATGTCTAATGTCCGTTATATTGTATGTGTGTACGTGTGAGAGAAATGAATCAGCCTCACCGGTTTCAATGAATCAGTCCGCAAGCACGATGATTTAAATATCTGTCATGTAAAGGTTTCCTGATGGTGAATAATCCTAATGTCTGAAAATCCTCAATAAAAAAGTTCACAGTCCAGTACAGCTCTGGGACAAAATAGTGACTGTTCAAGCAGTAGTAAACACCATGTAGCGTTGTCCTCCCCCCGATGTCTTCACAGTCTCGTTTTAGATGAGGTCAGCTGGGGTTGCTGCGTCGCCCTCGCGATTTGGAGGCGCAGTCTCGCGAGAGTATAATGCAGAACCAAAACACCAAACCTGTGTGTTTTTTCTATTTTTTTTATGCTTTACATTGTATATTTGTGTCAAAGGTGTGTAAGACTCACATTGTCAGACTTATGAACGAATCCGACTTACGACTGTGCTCAAGGAACGGAACTTGTTCGTAAGTCGGGGACTTGCTGTACTGATAGAATCGCAATGCAAATCGAATCGGCACCTGATAATATCGTATCGTCTGGTCTGTAGTGAGTCCCATCTCTGGTAGTCACATGACCCTGTATAGTCTGTGACATGGATGCAACTCTTTTATCAAGAAAAAAAAATCCCAGCTTTAATAGTTGAGAATATTTACAAACATTAAAAAATAAATATGAATTAATATTTAGCAAAAAACAAACAAAATAATCATTCATTAATTATAAATGCTAAAAATTATGATATTGTTCAATTAAAAAAATGTCCAATTAATCATGATATTGATTTGAAGTCATGTTGCCCAGCACTAGTGCCAACCCATTATAGTGTGTCCTGAGCTTCATAGGATAGACTCTAGGTACGGTACCTCCAGGAAAAGCAGGAAGGAAAATGAATGAATGAATGAATTAATCAATTAATTAATATGTTTATGATCATGTTTTGCAAATGGATGTTGAAGAATTGAGCTGTTAATTACCACCTTAAGACTTTTTTAATGCCTGCATATGTATTTATTTTGTGTATTCCTAGCTAATCGAGCAGGTTAAATAGAGCATTTGAGGTCCAGAGCATCCGACCACAAATTATTTTACTATAGAATCCATTTTCTCTGACCAGATGGCTACTCTACATGAATATTCACAGCCATTTCTTTGAGAGAGAGAAGAAAAAAAAAACGCATTGTGTTTACTCCCACTGCATGAATGTGTTTGTTGAGTTAGTGTTAATTTGGATGTGAAATTCTGTGATGGAGCAAAAATACTAAACAAGGCCTAATTTACTGAAAGCTTCTTCTCCTCTTTTTTCTTCTT
The DNA here is from genome assembly GCA_030014305.1 of Clarias laeviceps. Lineage (NCBI taxonomy): Eukaryota > Metazoa > Chordata > Actinopteri > Siluriformes > Clariidae > Clarias > Clarias laeviceps. The sequence goes on along the minus strand of JAQMYJ010000018.1, from coordinate 16,083,702 downwards.
CTTTTTTTTTTAGATTAATTGCAACCCATGTTAAATGTTCTTTCCAAAACTAAATGTAGGCTACAAAAACGTTAGCAGATTTTTAGGGCATTTTAAAGCTAATCAGAGGTATTTGACTCGAGGGTTAATTCAGACTAAATGAGACGACGTCAAGGGATTCGGGTTTGTAGGTAAAGTTCATTCACCGAGCAGGTTCTCATAAGGAAAAGGAGAGAAATGAGAACAAAGAGGAGCAAAGGAGGAGGGTAGAAATCATAAACGTATACATCTTTCCCCTTCCACAAAGGCGGCGACGTGTTCGCTTCACGGTGAGTCTAGTTCTAACGGAGCACTCGATATGAAAAATAGGTCAAGAGCTTTCTTACAATAATTGGATTTAATAATTTAAAGCATTAATGAGGCTTTAGGAGACCTCCTTTTGTTTCGGGCGCAATTAATTCCTACCCCCCAACCGTTTAAATTTGAAACAAGTCAGGTGTGAAATGTTATTTGTCTTGTTTCAATTCATCATCTATTAAAAACCTGAGTACATGTCTTTCTGTCTACAATTTACAGTAATATCTAGTGGAGAAAAAACAAGTTCAAGCTCCAGAATTAATGCGTGTTAATGATCCCCTTATAAATAAGTTGCATGGGGAAAAAAATAAAAAAATAAAAACAACAGCAAACTGAAGATTTTGAAATGATTGTATTAGTGTATCAAAGTGATGCAGCTTGACAGAGAATCCAAATTGTAGTTTATTACTTCCTCACAGCTCAGCAGCTTAAAGCCGGGTCTTAAGAGCCGTGCGTTTATGAGTTTATAGACAAACCCATTCAGCGGCGGAGTCGCGCGAACCAGTCGAGAGTTAATGCGCTCTTAAAAATGAGAAAACATAAAACTAGTGCCATCACGCTCATTCGGGAAGTGGTACGGGTTCATGCACAGCCTGATTCTGATGGACTGGATATCCAAGGAGGAGAAAAATAAAATATTTTCATGTTATGTAGTGTTTGTCTATGACTACATAGCGGAAATTACAGTGTTGCGGTATGAACATATAATACTAATGTGATCTTTGGACGTGTTAGATAATACACCAAGAGCCAGAGAATATGTCGTAGATCCAAGCAAGCAAAAAGAGAGAGGATTATGTTAATGTCATGTTTTAGAACATGTTTTGATGAACTTACACTAATTTCACATGGACCTCTGTTGCTTATAGTGTCTTTTATATACAGTACCATTTGTTAACAGTTTTGCTAACTGTACTCTGAAATCCCAGAGTTATTTCTGTCTCAGCTTCATTTTTCTTTCTAATGTCTCTATACATATTAAGCGAAAGGTAGGATATGAGAGGACTGGATCAGAGATGCAGTGATTAAAATTTTCTTGGCCAATTTTTAAATTATTTTTTTCAAAGTCTGACCTGCTGATTTCGATTCTGGCCAATTCCAATTTTCCTTTCTTTCTAAGAACTAGACCAGTGAAAAAAAGGGTTTCCACTTGGATTTAACTAAGCAAATATGTAAGAAACTTCCATTGGATAATTTCTGTGATTAACATGTTTCAGCTGGGAACAAGTTCTTTAACCCTAACGGATGCAGTAAGGAGCTTCTCATTTCTTAAACAACCATGTTAGAAGACAAACTCTGTGGTCGTGGCGAGGATGCTAAGGAGAGAAACTGCTAAAATTGTGTTAAGAACTACTGTATAAAACGCATTATTAAGACTTGGAAGGAGCAAATGTGGTCGGAAAATTATTATTTTTTGAATGATCAGGATCTGAGATCACTTAAACGTTTAAATAATAATAATAATAATAATAAAAATAGTAATAATGAAAGTGCGGGCATTTCCACACGCCAAAGGTAAAGAGAACTTAAGGGATTGGGACTAACCAGTCCAAAGTAAACAGCTTGTCTGAGGCTAAATGGAAAAAAAAGTCTTCAATTTGCTTTTGAGCGTAAAGATTGGAATGTGGAAAGGAAGAAGAGAGGAGAATGAAGTGATGCACCCATCATGCCTAGTGTCTACCGTACAAGCCTGTGTGTGTAGACGGTGTTATGATCTGAGGTTGATTCTGTCTGTCAGGTCTGGGTTCAGCAACATTATCTGCATAAAAAATGAGGTCAGCTGGCCACCTGAATATACTGAATGACCAGTTCTTTTTATGAATGGATTTTTTTCCCCCCGAAGTGAGTGTGCCAAGCAAGAAAGAGTGTTTCAGGGAGCATGAGACATCGTTTTCACACATGGATTGGCTGCCACAGAGTCCTTAATCTTTGGCATGTACTGGAGAAGACATCCAACTCTCACATCATCAATGCAAGGTCTTAGGTTAAAATTAATGCAAATCTGAATGAAAACATATGTTGTGATATTGCACCAGCTTATGAAAACGAGTCCATGCTGTAATCAAAGCAAAGGCGGTCCAATGAAATATTACTGTGTAATTTTTTTATTTTTTTTGGCTGTTCAGGGTATAATTGGCAACATCGACAAAATGTTTTGTAACTTTTTAAAATGGGAAATTAAAAAAATAATAAACTACTTTTACATTTCCTCGAAAAGTGCACAAGGTTACAGGACTTTATGTCATTCAAACAAATCTAAAAACAAATGTGCTACGGGTTACTCAGGTAACTGAGCAGAGTTCTTTTTTTGTACAAGTAAAATAAAAATCCGACTGAATATATGAGGCGATGACGTGACCTGTGGAATTATAGAGGAACTGCAACATATTGCCTTCCCAAATACTAACATATATAAAGTTTTTAAAAAATCATTTTAAAAGATTGATTTTGGAGTCAATGCAGTGATACATTGATTGACACACAAAACGTTTTTTTTCCCCGCCCATCTCTTATAGATTGTTCAATATATTAGAATAAAAAACACCACACCAGGAGCTTTTCGGCCTGGGCAGATTTCTCCCAGCGTTTTTTGCATATCACATTTTTCTCCAAAATCAATATCACACAATATAACACTGTGATAATGATTACCAAATTCTGTTTATTGCACGGTGACTCGTTGAGTAATCTTTCAGCAGCCTGATCTCAGTGCAGTACAGTACGTCCAGCAGAAGCTTCGGTGACCTCAGTAGTCAGGTTAAGCCACAACATGCCTTGTGGTGTCTGTAAATCCTGCCATGTGTAAGCAGAGAGCGCTTTACTGTAACGGTATGTGTGTGTGTGTGTGTTTGTGTGAGAGAGAGATCTGTGTCTTGTTTCGCTCCATGTCTCCTCCACAGGCTGGAGAAGGATTAAGTTCAATCTGTTTTTTTTTTTCCTGTTCTGCATTAGCAGGTTAGCCAGAGCGAGGTTGAAAGCTCCATTCCCCTGACCCCTGTAAAGCCCTCAGGATCCCAAAATCCACAGCTTTTCCACTCACCTGGTGCTTCCTTACAAATCTACAGAGCATTTTCTTCTTTCTCTGGCCGACTGACTTCATGGATTTGTTTGTTTGTTTGTTTTTATTGCTGAAGGTTCACCACTTTGCTATGTAGCCTGTTGTATATGACCATAAACTATGATTTTGTGCATCCTGTCAACACTGATGCAACCCTGATGTTTCTAGTGTAAATTCTACAAGAGTTCTGACCGTGTAATCTGATTGGACAAGAGATGTTCCACAAGGGCTGATAATAAAGCAAAACAGAGCTTTGATATTTAACTATATGTATCACAGGTGTTTTCTATAATACGATTACAACTGTCAGTCGAAGCAGGGGTTAAAGTAGGTCGATACTGAGGAGAGAGCGGTTGCTTGCCTTTCAGCATGAAAACACACGTGATAACTTTACGTCATCTTAAACAACACTTTGTCTCCTGAATAATTGCTTCTAAGTAATTTAAAATTTTCTAGTGTTGTTTAATTTACACCCAAGCTACAGTACAAAGCAAACTAGCTTCTAAAACAAGGCGGTATCCAAAATCCCTCTCTAACCTCCTTATCAAGGGTGTGTGGAACAAGCGGTTGTACAGCTGCCCAAGTATATTTGCAGATCCTTTTTAAAAATCTGTTCATCTGCCATCCACGATCGATTAATTAGCAGCGGATGGTGAGAGATCTCCTCCATCACTAGCAGAATAAACAGGTACAGGAGCGGTAGCGCAAGCGCGGTGTACTGAGAAGCAGTAAATGCACTGAACGCCAGTTGCTTTAAAAAGTTTAAGAAATCTGTACAGACGATCGCACGTGCTCTGTAGAGAAACTTCTTCTTCTACTTCTTAAAATCCCAAGAGGATTAAACCCTTAAAACACAAGCAGCGTGGATCTGTGCAGCGCTGGACCAATTAAAAAAATTAAAAATAAAAATGTTTATACGGATGTCCTGTCGGTATGTGTTAACGATGATGCTTCAGACATCACACGGTAAATTCATGGGTTTCTGATATGTCATGTAAATAAAGTTATCATTAGTTATAATATATAATATACTGTATATGGAAATTACATGCAAAAATTCAGAACAAAAAAATTTGCATATTATTGTTATTATTATTATTATTAGTAGTAGTAGTAATCACAGAAACAACCAAAACCAACCATAAAAACGCGATGCGATCTTACCGTATTAATGTGTGCTATTTCTTTGCGTACAATATGTGACTCATTTTTTAAAAGCATTTATTTTTTTCAGTCATGTTTGTATAGTTGGTTAAAATTAAATAAGATTCAGTTCATCATATTGACCAGGTTGTGCTGAAAAAATAATATGTCACTGTACTGCACACTGCAATCTTTTCAATAAAGATTCATTTGATTTTCTGAAACAGTTTCGTTGGAAATTACACATAGTGAATTTTTAGGTCTAATTCTTTTTTTTGTAGGTCAAAATGTAATAATTCCAATACATTGTAAGTACATGTGCACAATATAAAAATAGCCTGATTATGTCAGAATTAATTACAAATTAATTTTTAATATCTATCTAATTTTTAATTATCTGTGAATAAGATTAAATTTAGTTGATTATTTATTTCTCAAGTAAAATGTCTTTTTCTTCAAATAACCTCTATATTAATTACATTTTATACAGTACATGCTTTACCAGCTACAGTGATGACAAACACGCACGGCCTGTGATCAAAAACTAAAAACTCATCACAAGCATAAAAAATGTTATACAAAGCAAAAGGACGATCATAAGATGCGTGTTATATATTGCAATTATAAATAGAGGCTTCATTTTAAACTCTTCAGCTTATTAAATGTAGTCAAAACACACTCTGATGCAGACAAAACAGGCTTTGAAGCGAGTAATGATTAAGTCGCAAGTTTTTTAACTTAATATAAAATCTTAAAATAGAGTTAAATACCACGTGGAGTGAATGGTGTTAAAAGTCAAATAAAAAACGTATGATTGGTTTCTGGTGATGCCTGCTGTGTTAGTAAATTCAGTGGAGATTGCTGGGCAGAATGTTCTGCTGGGAAACATGGCCCAAAGATCTCATTTTGCAGGTGAAATATATGAAAGTCAAAGAAATTCAACCGTTGACAAGCTGCATTTACATGGAAACTAATATTCCACTAATAATTGGAATAATAGCCGAATCAGAATAAAAATGCATCATATTACCGGCTCAATCAGAACACACTGACCTGATCAGATTTTTTTTTATTATTTAGAGAGAGGCAAGTGATAATAAACCTTGATAATTAGTTTAATAGGTAAATGTAAACCGATCCAATCATTTCTCTCTAGTTCAAGAATGTTCCTGCTGCACGTTTGCCCCACATAGGGATAAAATTAGGTAACGTGTTGAGGAACATTTTTCTTCCATTACTTCATGAGAACAACTGTCACTTTCATCCACTAGTTCTGATCATAATCAATCATTACGCAGAAGGCGGGATTCATCTTTAAGATGGGACGCCTAACCCAACTTCACTGTTGAAGAAATGACTTCTTTTTCTTCCTCTTTGGTAAAATGTTTCACAAATGTCAGAACCGCATTGCACATGTAAAAAAATAAATCAATAAATACATTTTGATTAAATGCCTTGTACATGGAAACAAATCTGATCTGATCAGCATCCGTGTAAACAGTTATGTCCGAATCTGTAATTCGAATGATTTCAATCAGATTGAAAAAAAAATTGTCTGTGTAGTTTCGGTCGATCTTCAGTTAATTCGGATGCAATGATAAATTCTCTCCGTTCCCAGAGTGAGAATGTTGGCATTTTTGTGTCTTCGTGCATGGCGTCCTTTAATCACACCGGTAGTACCACGCGTCTTAACACAGGACACTTGCCACCCGTGAAAACAGTCTACTCGTTGGGTGACTCGCAATTTCTGCGGACGTCTTCACTCTTTGCTCCGGGAAAGCTTTTGCATTGCAGAGATCACAAGATTTCCAGTTCATTCGCTCATGACGAATTGCACCACCTTTTCATTTTCTGCCTCCTAATTTTATAATTCTCCAAAGAGGGGCGCTTTTGCTGCCGTGCCTAAATATTCAACCTTGAATCGTTCCCGTCCCGTCTCACAGCCGAAGGAGACGAGGGGAGGGGACAAAAAGAAAAGAACAGAAGCACAGACATGTGTTACAGTTCTAAGATGCAACAAATCATGTTAATGTTCTTGTTTATTTTCATGATCAGATCTAATCTGCTTCCTCTGCGGAGATGAAATCTCATCTCACTGATTTCGGAATGTGCCGCATGTTTGGCAAACTGGACTGATAGGGCACATAAAAAGTGAAAGGAAGAGAGAAACAAGGGACAGGCAACGGATTGCCTCATTCCTTTTTTACTTTCATGCATTTGGCTCTTTTTTTTTTTTTTTTTTTTTTGAAGGTGTTTTGTGGTTTAATGGCAGATTAAGTAAGTCCTGAAAGCTGAGCCACCGGTAGTACCACGCGTCATGAAGCAGCTGGACATGACACAGTTTGTTAACCCCTGTAACGTCTCTGGGGTTTTTCTAAGTAAAAATGTTAAGAAATGTTTTATTCCCGTGCTTAACTCACTCACTCACTCACTCACTCGCTCATCTTCTATACTGCTTTATCCTGTATTCAGGGTCGCGGGGAATTGGAGCCTGTCCCAGGAGACTTGGGGTACGACAATCCATCGCAGGGCACGCACACACACATACTGTACACACACTCATTCACACACTACAGGCAATTTTGGGAACGCCAATTAGCCTAACCTGCATATCTTTGGACTGTGGGAGGAAACTGGAGTACCCGGAGAAAACCCACCAAGCACGGGGAGAGAACATGCAAACTCCAAGCAAACAGAGACGGAAATCGAGCCAATCAAGGCGACACTGCTAACCACTACACCACCTTGTGCTTAACTATGTTTCTCTAATAATTCTTGCCATCATGATTTTATTACAGAGATGTAGCATCCAGGTGTTTTTTTTTTTTGAGATAACAGCAGAAGCATTAGAATGCCTCGAATTTGTAAGTACGCAACAAACAGATGATTTTAATTCATGCCACCTTCCCTCAGGCTCTTGTTTGAACTCACATGTGCCTTTAGGATCCCCAAACAGATGTAACGAGGGCTTTCCCAGGTTCAGAAGCCGTTATGCATCATACAAGTTACTTCTGAACCAGTTCTCTATTTACTAGACTCGAGGTTGCAACTGCAAAAAGATCAAAAAATCTGTTGAGGAAAAAATGTACCTGACAATATATTGTCAAAAATATTTTTGTCCCAATATTTATCTACCGAATATAACCAGTGAAGATAGCTAGGGCTACTGTCTGTTCTCCGGTTCTCTGATGTCCCTCTCACGGTACAAAAACACGGATATACAGTAGGTTCTTTGGCTACAGTAAACTTCCCCGAGGTTTAAATGAGTGTGAATGTGTGTGTACAGTAGGAAGTTTTTGGATTAGCTCCTGACCCACCATGTCCCTGATCAGGATTAAGCAGTTATTGAAAATGAATGAATGAATCTGTCTTTCCGTTGTATGTTAATATAGTATGTAATGCTTAATGCATTTTCAATTGCCGGCGGCAGTTGAGGGAATCAAACATCCAATCAAATTGCCTGAAGTGTGTGAATGAGTGTGGATGGATTAGCATCCTGTCCAGGGTGTATTCTGTCTCATGCTCTAAGTCTCCTGGGATACCAGGAGATCACCAGGTTACTGTAACATGAATTGTAAAAGCATGATTTTGGAAGCATGAGAAATCGTTTTCACACATAAATTGGCCAATACGTGAATTGTTAAGGAACCCAAAACCTCAAAAGCTGTACAGTTTATGGCTACAAGAGAGAGAACATAATCTGTAAGGCATATGAGGAACTACCACATGAAAATTTTAAATAAGAATTAATATTTACTCTGTTCAAGGAAATATATTTCACGGGGATGTTACATTTGGGCAGATGTTTGGACTGAGGTTGGAGGTTGGAAACAAGTGTTGTTGTCATGAAGTTCCCCGTCTCAGCATGTGGCCCGGTTCCCAGCGATGCGAGCATCGTGCATGTTTTTTTCAGTTGTTTCTCCATCTGCTTTTGTGTTGCCATGTCCCTTTGTTTTGGTCTTGGCTTCGTTCCTGTCTCTGTTCCGGCAATGCCATTGGTTTGCTTTCCAAATGTCTTCACCTGTACCACGATGGAATGATTCACCTGTTAACAAATCTTAGTTATTTGGTGTTTATGTAGTTCATGCTTATTGTTGTTTTTGACCCATGCTTGGTCATTTGAACTATGAATTTGGATATACAGTACCTCTGTCTTGAACCTTGCTATGCATCATGACCATGATCAGGAAAGAGATCTCAGTCCTGGCTGCTCAAGTAACCCGTTCATTCAAACACTGCATTTTAAAATGTTTGACAACCAGAGATCAACTGAGAATCGTTGTAAACCTGTGAGGGCAACATGTGATTTAAAATGTAGGGACAGGGACATTGGTGGGCTCTGTGGTTAGGGTGTCTAAGCTGAGTTGGGAAAGCATGAAAAATCAGGGTCGTATTGAGCAGAACGTTTCAGACGATCAATTTCTAGCCAGAAGCTCCCGCACAAACATCTAGATAGAATGGCCACAAACCCACACAAGCGGAGAGGAAGAATCACTTGAGCTGTAAAAATGCATCGCCCGCCATAGTGCAGAAAACAAGATAAATATAGTTATCACGCCGCATCTGTCAAATTGAGCCACACGATTTCGAGGAGAAGATTGTGGAATGTTCTATTGTTCTGTCGCAAGGGTTCTGGCCCGATGCACTGTGCATCAGGAAGGAGGACGTGCCTGAACGGAACGTGATGTGTGTGTGTGTCTGTGTGTGTGTGTATAGGGGATGAGTTTGATTGCTCCTCTTGCTTGTTTTTTTTTTTTTTTTTTACTGTCCAAATTGAAAGCGAGCTCCACTGGGTAGAGGATCACTCTCATGCATTCACATGAGCACAGACACACACATCAGCATTCCAGCGCCACACCGGAGGTGGGGAGACACAGAGCACCAAATCACAAATCATGGCCAAACAGACCCACTGAATTGATCTCAAATAGTCCCCATCAGACCCTCCACTTAACTAAGCCGTATGTCGACGCGGGAACATTGTCTTTTTCTCTTTGAGCACTTTTTGGGCAATTTTCTCTCCGTCTTTCCAATGCAAGTCCCTGGATTTCAGAAGCGTTAGTGCTGTTTTAAAGAGTACAGGTAGAGAGAGCTGCACAATCATTTGTAACCTATAGTCATGATTTTTGGCTTCCTTAATTTAGAAAACATAATCGACTGTGATATCAGTGAGCGCAACTAATTTTGGCTAATTCGCTAACGTTAGATTTCCATTTTTTTTTTAGTGCTTTAAAGCTTTTCAGTCTCCCCATTAGCACGTTTTAACTTTCTGTTAGAGTAACCAAGGTAGCATAAATTTCATGTTTAAAAAAAACACTTCAGTCTTCAATTGTCAGGGTTTTATACATTACATAGAAAGACATGCATGTACAGTGCACGCTGATAAGACACACAATGTAAAAATAATTCTGCCTTTTGATGATGAAACACAATAAAATCTTTTTTAAATCCCCATAAGGCAACATTTGTCTTTTCCTGTGTATGATTCCTCAGGCCAATCATGTGACCTATAATGATCTACAGTTAGTTCCCATTTACTGTTTTACATACAGAATATGTGGTTTCAGTCTGACCTCTTGAGACATTATGAAGGAAAATAAAGCTTGGAAGGGAGTAGCAGATCATTGGTGCATGTACAGTACGTAGCACAGTTAGCGTACTTTGCTAATCTCAAAAATAAATTAGTCTCAAGCATTACATGTATCATAAACCAGACAATCGACTATCACACTGATTTGTCAATTTTTTTCGTTTAGGTTTATCTAGTTACATATAACTAGATAAATACAAGTAGTGAATATAACTGATATCCACCAAATGCATCTTCTGTTTGTATAACACATTGTATTTATTTATTGAAAATAGGCCACTTATGCACGTCTGCATAAGTGTATACTGTCTGGTTAGATGCTAATCTAACATGTAGCTTCTACATTGGACTGGCCACATCTACAGTACAATTAACAAACCTTAAGCCACGCTTTGGATTATTGGTGGATCCAAAATGAGGGGCATCCGAGTCAAACGGGACTTTTGAAAAAGTTTCCCGTGTGAAAATACCTGATCCTTGAAAATCGACGGATAAATCGTCGCCAACAGTGTTGGGTGTAATATGTTACAAAGATTACTTTTTTGATGTAACAAGTAATCTAACGCGTTAGGGCCGCCATTTAAGTACTCAGTTACTTAGTTATATTTTCAAAAATGTAATCCGTTATTCAGACAATTTATGTAATCTGTGAGCCAGACAGCAGTCATTCCGTTAGTGAGTGTGTGAAAGTCGTCCTACAAGCCCCGCCCCCGTCCCTAATAACCAGCCCCCCCTCTGTTATTCCTGCTGTTAGTAGGGCCAAATTCACGGAGTGATTATGGTAGAATAGTTATAAAGGTCTTGACTAAAACAACATGCATGAGGAATCACAAAGTAGTTTTCATTTCCTGCAATGGAAAAGTATCAGAAAGTAACGCAGTAATGTAACTGATTACTTTTTAATGACAGTAATTTCGTAATGCAATTAGTTACTTTAAAAAGTCCCCCAACACTGGTAGTAGAAGAGACGTACCTGTCTGTGGGACCTGTACACACGATCGTTCACCAACAGCACTTGCACATTTCAGGAACTCATCTGGGAGTTACTGCTACATCAGTACAGTCCTGACCTCGCTCCAAGCCATTAAAGGAGTTCCTGGGAGGCTAGCGTTTCAGACGTGAATCATGGAGAAAACTTTCCACCTTGATAGGATCCAAACACTAGTGAAACGCCGGGAGAAGTGCATTAGTGTAGCAGGTGATTACATAAAATAAAAAAAATAAAAATTGTTTTACTATTATAAATGTGTTCTGTCATTTAAGTTAAGTCCCAGTTTGACTTGAACGTCCCTCTTAAATTCCACACAACGTACAGTACTTTAAAATAGGTAACAACGTTCTCACGAGCCCTGACCCATAACATGCGCCCTTGAGTGACAACATGCTTTTTTTTATAAACATAATAAACATTTTCCACAATGCAATGTCATCTGATAACTGTAAGTTATGGTTGCTAAGCAACATAATAGGGAAAAGATTATGGTATTATATAGAAAAAACAGTGGCTTAGGTGTAGTGTTTGTTTAGTTTAAAACCTGACATTTATGCAGAATTCAGATGCAGTCACAGGTGTGTGTGTGTGTGTGTGTGTCTAGGAATTTAAACAGCCTTTAGATGTTAGATCTGTGACTATACTGTATACTGTATCATTGTTTTCTTCCTTTTTTGGACAATTAAAGTAATACTGACATGAGCCTTCTTCTTGCTTTCTCTTTGTTTCTCACAGTATGCTCTCACCCTCATCAGCTGAAAAGATAAAGGAGCGCCTCAGCCAGCAGGCCAAATTATCCATCCAAATCTCTCAGCCAACTTCTCAGTTTCACAGGCCAATCAATGGCACAGAGCCGCGTGGCGTGATTGATAATGATATTGAGATTGATTGCCTTAATCCTCTCCCCAGTCGAGTTCCCAAGTCTCCAAACAGACCGTACATCAGTCCATATTCATGCACTTCGGCACCAGTGAGAAAAGAAGAGTGCGTGTGTGTGTGTGTGTGTGTGTGTGTGTGAGAGAGAGAGAGAGAGAGAGACAGAGAGAGTGAGAGAGAAAGAGAGAGAGAGAGAGAGACAGAGGGTTGGCAGGAGCTGCCAATAGATAAGTGAAATAAGGAAGTGGGGGGGGGTGGGGCGAAGGAAAAGAGCCGATGATCCCTAAAGGCCAGCGCGCGGGCGGCTAACCCACCAGATCCTCAGGCGTTGGGCTTTAAATTGCTTAAGATTGCCTGGTGGCATGCGCCTTAAGGGAGATGCAGGCGGGGGAAAGCATGGCCTTCGTTAAAAAGGAGCAGGAACGAGCGGAGGAATGATTTCCTACAGGAGCAGGATAACAATGAAGGCCGGTAATTGCTGAAGTGGCAGAGGGAGGGAAAGAAGAGAGCGCTGCAAATGCTTGTTGGAGAAGGGAGACAGGAGAGTGTGTATGAGAGAGAGAGAGAGAGAGAGGTGAAGATAGATTGAGGCCTGCTTACTGCTTAGTATCGGGTAGACACATACACACATACACACGTACATTGTGATATATGGTGTCAGGGTTTTAATTACAGCGATAACATGGGCATTAATTCTCCGTAATTGAACTGCTCAGATCTTTACTCAGGTCACTGCGTGTCAGTTTTTTTTTTCTTCTACTAGTTTGCTGTATTGACTCAAAGCAAAAAAAAGAAAAGAAAGAAAAAAAACACACACACACACACACACACGGGTTTCATAACAGATACAATAGTAGTCCTGAGTGAATAAAGCTCCACTCTGAGTCATACAATTACAGATAGGCTCTTTATCTAGTCTATTTTTAATAGATGTTAAGTCTGTACGTAAGTGTCTGAGTGCGCGTAACGTGTGTGTGCTTGACGTACCATTGTGTCTACGTGGTCTCCCATCATTGTGTACCATTGAGAAGTTTTTCCCCCTGCATCTCCTAGCGTTAAAAGTTTACTTTTGTTCCAGGTGCAATAACAAAAGGCCTTTTAAGTCTGACTGGAAAATCTTTAGGAGAAATTGGCTTCTCTATTGAGGGGCAGCCGTATTGATTCTTGCCCCTGGCTCGCCGTGCTAAAAAGATGGATAGATTTCTTTGAAAATGCTCAGAATGCGAGGCTCTAAAGACCATTGTGTGTTCTCACGCAGGAGCAAACCTGTTTAATAACATACAGCCTCAGCCAGCGCCTCCCCGTAAACCGTTTATGGAGCCTGAAAGAGAGGGAGGTGACGGGGACAAATTCTTCAGGCCCTGGAGTCCTCTCACTCTCTCACTCTCTCACTCTCTCTTCCTCTCCTCCTCTCCTTCTGTTACTCGCAGAGAAAATGAAATCTCTTTAAAGCACTTCCTCCTTTGACACACACAGGCTTGGTCGATTACTGAACCTGTCGTTCCTGGTTAGCCTCAGTTGCCTACCTGACGTCGCCGTAGAAAATGCAGAGAAGTGCACTGTTGTTCTAGAGCTAACCAGCTCACTCTCTCTCTCTCGACCACAGGATTATTTTAGGCGGTCCAGATGTTGTCTAGAGGTTGCATTTACCATTTAGATGTGGGTATTTCTGAGGCACTTTTATTATTCAAAGTGACAATATGACGATCCCGCCTTGCTGCCGGAAGAAAAATGGAAAAGGGTTTGTGCATTTGTATCTGAATGTGGATTTAAACCAAAAGTGGGTGTGGCCTAAACGCAAACCCTTCTTTATTTTTTATTTGATTGTTATTTTTAGGATCCCAGCAGTCTTAGTCAGATGCTCTTTATTGAAGAAGGTCACTCAGTCATCAATTTAAAAACGCCAGCGAGTCCACCGTGCACGTCTCAGGAACAATAACATGCAGGTAGGAGCAAAGACAAGACCCTCGGACCATGGAGACGTGAGGCGACGGCGCTATCAAGACACCCCTAATATACCGGCCAAGTTGCTTTTCACTTGAGTGTCAGAAGCTCTTTAACAAACAATAACCATTTGCAATTTTCACCAAGGGCACATTTTTCAGCTTAGTCGCACACTTGTCAAGCACTGTTATAATTTTTGATGGATTTTAATGGAACAAGATGCATCCAGGGACAGCCCGAACCTGGCAGACAGAAAAGGAGAGACGGGAGATTCATTTGAATGCGTGATTCTTCCCGCTCCCTTTTGTTTTGGTTTGCAGGAGTCGTCCCTGTTTGACTCCCCCGGGGGTAAATAGTGAAATAATGCACTGGGTTTTCATTTCAAGGACAAAAGGAGTGACTTCATTCCAAACATGACCTTCGCGTGGACACGCGCACACACGTGTCCCCAACTCCCCAGAGATCGTGTTTGAGACACGCATGCAAAGACATTATTTAAAATTTGCCGCAAAATGATTGCATCTGAGGCAGCAAGTGTAAGAATTAGCCCCAAGGACCTTTTCAGGGTCCTTGGATGGGGGGCAATCAATCAGTCAATCAATCAATCAATGAATATAACGCTGAAACGCAGTAAATTCAATCTTCAATTCAATAACTTTTTCGCTGATTTAGTTTTAAGCTCATCGTTTTGTGTTCCATGTCGAGCATTTCCACACGAGTCGAAAGATACAGTATAACCTCTGACGCACTTGTGGTGGTCACAAAATGCCCCCACTCTGCATCAAGGGTGTGTATGTGCTTGATGCGATGTTGAAATTTGGGCACAGAAGGACTGAACACATGCAACGATGGAAGCAAATTCAGACCCCACGACTCCAGGCTGCAGAATCAAAGATTTATGCGCACGGGAGCAGACGTACATTTGTTGAATGCATACACGGATGATCAATGGACTGACATTAAGTCAGTGTTTGCCAACACATGCTGTGGGCCTCACAGAGACTCACACACACACACACATACACACACACACATGCTAAGGGCTTCACGCTGCTCCAAGCACCTCATGTAGGGCAGGAACGGCCTTTGAAAATATACAAAAGATTAGCGGCATGTGAAGTATTCAGCGGAGAGCTTTCATTGACAGCCACAGCTCTTCTCCGTGGAGCTGCCACGTTGGAGGCTGCCACTGCCCTCGTTTTCACCGCATTTGTCTTTTTGATGTACGACACTGCATATTAAACAGCATGCTAACCTGCTCCTGCGATTCCAGAGCTGCATCATTCAGTGGGAAACACGACGCACTAAACAAGAAGGGTTATCTCTCAGGAAGACTGACGCAAGGCGCGTTTATCCCTCTCTTGGGAAGCTGTTAAGGAAAAGCCTTAAGGATGGTTGAGCTCCCGCCTGTCGTCTCTGTTCATACGTCCGAACCGTGGACTGTTTAAGATTCCAGCGTTTAAAAATAAAAAAAAGCCAAGTGTGCTCGATGGTGAATGGTTGTCTGATTGTGGTATAAGCAGCCTTGTTGGTCTGAGCTAATTGGCACTATTGGCACCGCGTCTCGCATCCATGGTTTGGCTCTCCCTCGTCAAGCTATTTGAGCATCTGGATGCACAGCTGGGGCCACATAACCAGCCCAGTGACCCGGTGAACACACTCGGGGTCCTCATTAGGAGACAGAGAGGGATCTGTTGGCACACTGCTGACCGACTCTGTTAATTAGAGAAAGAGTGATACCAGCAGCAGCATAAGTAACACCGGGGCTGATATAAAGATGAGTATTACTGTAGATCTGATTCAAGTTGATGAAATTGACTTTTACAAGAGGTGTGACTTTAGATCAGACATCTTCAGCGAATCCTGGTTCAATCACAGTCCTGTTGAATTCTCAATTCTGATTAGTCAGAAGGTGTGGCTCCATTTGGGAAAAAAAAATAAATCACACCCTCTAAGATGTTGTTTGAGCTTTGATTATGGTCGACCAGTTGTGGTGACCAGTTCATGTGTGAAAACGATTCTTCAGGTTCTCAAAAACACTTTTATATAATAATGCTGCCTCCAGAGGCTTGTACAGTGGGCGCTATGCTTGATGGGTTCATCACTTCATGCGTTACCTTTTTCAGATGACCACATGAACTTCTTCCAATGCTCCAAAGTCTAATGGTTAGCACTGTCGTCTCTTGCACCTCCAGGGTCTAGGTTCGATTCCCGTCTCCGTGTGCATGGAGTTTGCATGTTCTCCTCGTGCTTGGTGGGTTTCCTTTGGGTACTCCGGTTTCCTCCTACAGTCCAAAGACAAGCAGATTAGGCTAATTGGTGTTTCAAGTGTACCCCAGAGTGTACCCCGCCTCATGCCCTAAGTCTCCTGGAATAGGCTCCAGGCCCCCCCGCGATCCTGTATACAGGATTAAGCGGTATAGACGATGAGTCAGTGAGGATTTTTTTATGGCCACATCAAATCCTATACGCTCTTGTTGCATTGTGTGTGGAAATGCTGTTACTTTCACTATTAAAC
Organism: Clarias laeviceps; assembly: GCA_030014305.1. Classification (NCBI taxonomy): domain Eukaryota; kingdom Metazoa; phylum Chordata; class Actinopteri; order Siluriformes; family Clariidae; genus Clarias; species Clarias laeviceps. Next base: position 16,067,246 of record JAQMYJ010000018.1, on the reverse strand, counting down.
ATAGACATGAATTCTCCTGTCCGTTTTGCATCTTCACCAAACGTGTAAGTGAATCATGATTCCGTCTCTTCCTGCTACTAGCTTTGCTCCATGCCAGCCTGACACACTTGTGTGTCATCGTCCTTTTTTTTTCTCCCTCTAACCGCATGCCACGTTCACGTTTTATCCCTCACTTATTGCCTACTCCTAGTACGCATTATTGAAACCTTAATAAATCTGGAGGCATTAAAATCAGGACAGCTGTAACGTCTCTGTCTGCGTCTCCCGGAGAGAAGAGTTTCTCTCGCCGCTTCCCGAGTCCCCTGACAGCACTGTGAGAAAATGACGACGAGGCCATTCTCCTGTCTTATCACTCTCTTTTCACCGACTCCTCCTTAACGCTGTCTCCGTATCCAAGGCAGACAAGAAGCCTGAATCCATCAGCCGAGAGCAGCCAAGCCGTGAATCCAGACTCAGACAATAGAGACGTATCAATCAGCTATCAGCTAACAAGCTGGCTTTAAGACCCAGACATACCATGAAAAACACTAAGGCGAGAAATCCTGATTGCCTCCAAATAACGACTTAGACATAGAGACATACACAAACAGACACACATAAACATCTTAACACAAGAATTTGCTTCGCACAAGGTTACGACAAAGCCAAAGTATGCCATTAGACAGGCCGATGATGAGAGAGAGAGAGAGAGAGAGCATGCTGGGACTCATTTGCAGACTCATTTGGCCATTTGCTTTAAATGTCATCTTTTAGATGAAGGCATCAAAACAAAAAGCACACGCACACACATGCACGCGCTCACACACTCCAGAGAAAATTGCGTATCATGCTTTAGAGGTTATGATGGATTGATCCTGGCGTGCCGATACACGCTACTATAAAGCCCGGAGAGGGTTAGAGCTCGACATTTTGGACTTTCCCAGAAGCGAGAAAGTGCCCGAGTGTGACTGTAAACACATGACAGATGGCGCATACACGTCTGCTTGCGTGTATGACTGAGGCCAAGACTAAGGAGGTGTACGCAATCATGTTCCTGCTCCTGCGTAGATTTATTATAGCTTTGTGTGTGGCCTCTTAAAATATTGATGCATTGCACCTTTGTTTTCCATTTGGCGTAGAGAGCGCATAATGTTTCAGGCCTCTCTTAAGGTTGTTCAGAACGCACTTAGTGTGTAGACGCGAGAGGGGGAAAAGCCTTTCCCTGCATTTCTGAGTGAGGTGGTTAAAATCACAATAATCATGTGCACCTGCTCTCTACCGCTCAACTGCTCACTTAACCCAGCTCTACAGTTTAACATGCACTCCTGTAATGGCTCATTACAATAGTTTAGCAACACACCATCAAACCGAACCGTCCTCTGTTTGTCCTTTCTTGCTGAGTTTCTACAGAGAGCTTCTCTTTGTAAACTTCCACAAGGCTTTTTTTGTTGTTGTTGAAAGGTGAACAAGACTATTTCTAGTTTGAAACTTGGTGGAATGTCTAGAAATAGGTTTAATACTCACTCACTCATCGTCTGTATTCAGGGTCGCGGGGACCTGGAGCCTATCCCAGGAGACTTAGGGCATGAGGCGGGGTACACCCTGGACAGGGTGCCAATTCATCGTAGGACACACACATACTACAGGCAATTTTGGAACGCCAACTGTTAGTCTAATCTGCATGTCTTTGGAACGCACACAGAGACGGGAATCGAACCCGGACCCTGGAGGTGCAAGGCGACAGTGCTAACCACTACACCACATAATAACAGAACACACTTATCAGAGTAAAAACCACATTTATTTCTCTTTATAATCCCGTTCTCCACTAATGCACTTATCCCAGTGTTTCACAAGCAGTGTAGGGTGTAACGCGTTACGATAACCCGCCATACCCCTATCTCACATATGTGGTTTGACTATGTGAGGACCGATGCGTGGAAAGATGGAAACCTAATTACAGCGCCAAAACTCACGGTGAATCATGATAAACCGTACTTACGGCCACCGCGCGAAACCGCGTAGGTGAGATAGGGGTGTTAGTAGTTAACAGATTATGGGCCAAACTTCGCTGAGTGATGA
>JAQMYJ010000018.1:16044041-16062554 GCA_030014305.1 Clarias laeviceps | reverse complement strand
TCACAACCGGCAACATGACAAGATGTTCCCATAGCGTTTTCACGCAGCATCGAGTGTAGCCTTTGAAAGGGAACAACTTTCGCATTGCATGTCATGGGCTCAACTCAACAGAAAGTCAGTTATTTTGCGTTGTTTACAAAAAGCCCCCAATGGAATTTGATATAGTCCTCCCAGGGGAATTATGCGATCGCCACAAAACCGGATCTACAGTATTTAATCTCAATACATGACGGATGCAAAATTGCTGAGGGATTTTTGATATCTCAAACAGGTCAGCTGTGACAATGCCTTAAACTTGTGCCGAAAAGTGGTTAATAACTTCTGTGACGTCATATCGAGTGACCTCATGTTGAGTGACGTCATTGTGTAATGCTTTTTTCCGGCATCTCAGGCTTTTGAAGGTCTTGACATAAAATTCCCCTTTTCTAAAATCATGTCATTATGTTATTGGTATGCCCCTTTTAAATGCTGGTGCAGGGTGCCTGGGCCCGCTCATCATTTTTTGCAACTATATTCTGTAATTAGGATTCTCCTCACTAACAGGTGGTTTTCTTATGGCCACACAACTGTTTAGGTCCTTTAATGTTTTGTTGAATTGTGTATGAGTAAATGCTTTAACTTTCACTATTAAACGTAGCTGTTCTTTCTACTGATGGCTTTCCCAAGCTTTTAAGTGATTGTTAGCTGAAACATATTAATCACCGCAGTAATTATCTGATCAAAGACTCTTAAGTATTTGAATCCCAACTGTGACTTTGTTTTGACCAGGCAGTGTATGTCCCACTTCTTGACAGGTGAGATTGTAAGGAGATAATCAATGACCTGTCAGTAATTTTAATGATGCCCAAGCTGCTTGTCCACCCTGATCTTCCTGAATTAGATTCTAGAATAAAAGGACATGCAAAGCACTAAGACACTGGTTCAGATTGTACAAGCACCGCACACTGAACTTTTATTTTTTGTTCCACTTAAGCAAATACGGAGCATGGAAATATAATCAAATACTGCTCAGACAAAGGACAAGGCTGTTGATAGACAAAGTAAGATAAAATGATCATTTTACAGTGTAATTAACATCATGTTGCATGGATTTATGATTCCATAAAACAGGATAAAAGCTGTTCCAGAGGCCGTTCCTGCAGGGGACAGCGCTTAAAGAGATTAAGCCTTGTAGAAATGGGGCAGAAGTAAATATAAAAACGGGATACGGCAATGACCCCAGCTGTCACTCCATCCCACCAGTAGGTTCCCAACAGTAAAAAGGCTACAAATCTGACTGCAGGTACAAATGAATTAATGGCTCTAAAATGAGATCACCGTTTCCCGCACTGGCAGCTCTCACGTCAATATCGCTGTCTCAGCCAGGTGATGAGATGAAGAACAAAAGTCGTGGATTGAATTTTTATTTAAAAAAAAAAAAAAAAACTGTTAAACTATACGAATAATTTTATCGTCAACGGCACTGAAATGCTTTTGAAATGTTACTGTATTTTTAGTTTCTCATCCCCCTCTGTATCTTCGCTTCTCTTTCTTGCTTGCTTTTTTTTTTTTGTTTTGTATTTTTTTCCCCTCTTTCTCTCTTGGTTCTATTGATACATTTTCATTTGATTCGAGACGAGCCGGGAGCAGAGACGAGACTGTCAGCACCTGCAGGATTAAATCAGAATTAATCCACTTTTCTTCACATCATCACAAATATAGCACCTTAATTGAATGAATATTGTTTTCCCTTTAAATCAAGTACACACAACACAAATGCATACACACACACACATACACACACACACACTGCACCACACACACACTGCACTCCCTTTTCTCTCAGAGTGACAAGGGAAGTCACTTGAGCGGGAGCCATAGAATTTAATAAGAGCCTGCACTAATTCTGAGGTGCCTTTGTGTTGTATTGAAGTGTGTGTATCTGTGTGTGTGTGTGTGTGGATGATTGCAACTCAGGAGAAATGAACTGACAAAGCGAAACACATTTACTTTGCTGGAATTGATCTGGGTGTCCATGCGCTTATGTGTGTGTGTGTGTGTGTGTGTGTGTGTATCCCTTTCTCTCTGTGTGTGTCTGTGAAAAGAAGGAGGGGATAAAATGCTATCCAGCGCCCAGTTCTGACCTGTAAATGGACACTCTGTCTCGATGTAGCATTTCCAAGCCGATCATTTGTCTGGAAGCTTTCATTTGCATGAGAATGTGATTGTGTTGTCCCCTTAGGCTGGGCTTTTACAAGGCCTTCTTCAACATTATCTCTTTAACTGGAGGTGATTAGCAGTTTCTGGCTTTCTCTCTCTCTCTCTCTCTCTAAACATCTTACGAAACCAGTCAATGCGCTGATCCACCCTTCAGCGTTGTGTCTGTCTGCCTTCAATTCCTACGTGAAGGATTTAATGGAGGAAGAGAAAGTGCACGGCACTCTGGTCTTCTGTAGAGTCTGGGCACTTTTTTGTTGTGTGTTTTTTTTTTTTTTCATCTAATACTGAAGGAATCATGTTTACATGAATCATAAGCAAGATGGCCACAGATGGCAAGTGCGCACAAACATGCAAACTCAATTTAGTCACTTCTGTCTGAGCATATTGACCGTATTATCATGAATTATAAACAAGCTCACGCGAACACCCAGCTATTGACTATTCACCGTGCAATGTGATCACGGCCGATGTCCTTAATAAACAAAGATACCCATGTGCACATGTACACACATGCAGACCTCGAAAAGACAAACGTGCATAATCAGAGATGCACAAAACCCAGCAGTGAGGATTAGTCACCTATGGCAGCTCGCGGCCGTCTGGCCTCCTCATGACTGGCGCAGAAGGCACCGACCGGGACCATTGCACATGACTGTTTGCCCAACGTTGCTGTGTTTGGAAGACTTAAATTTTCAAGCGCCCTAAAGGAGCTCTTCTGTTTGCAGATCAAAGCGGGTTGAGATCGCTGGCAAATCAATCACACAACATCAAATAGATACTCTCGTGTTACAGAATACGCATCCATAGCGGCTGTATCGATCGACTCGAAAGCCTGTACGATCCGCATTTTAAAATACTTAAAAACAGGTTGTGAATTTGACTAAATCATGACAGTGTAAGAGCACTCTCATAATGAAAAAACAGCCAAAGGATAGCAAACTAAAAAATAATTAAGTGTGTTGTTGTTTTTTTTGTTGTTGTTGTTCGATGTGTGCTGGAGACACCCTGCAGTGATGCGTTTAAAGACATAAGGAACTGCAACAACTGTAGCGCTCTGTGTATGATCAATTGACATAAAATGTTTGACCTATTTAACAGCAGTTAGTTGCAAAGAACACAGCCTGCCTTTATATTATCTTCAGGTTTTACCCAACGCAAGTCACTTCAAGATGTGACGGTGTTCAAGTGAGCGGAAACTCAAGTTATACAACTGTTAGTTCCGACCGAGCAATCTGATTGGACGAGAGGCATTACACGAGTGGTGATGATAGACGGTAACATCACTTCACATCCCAGGTGTCCAAATAACCGTTAATTACACTGTCAGTCGCAGCACAGGTGAAAGTAGGTCGGTACGTTCAACAGTACTGAGAAAAGTACCAGTGTAAGTGGACTAGTGGTAGCTCAGTGGTTAAGGCATTGGCCTATGGTTCGGAAGGTCCAAGGTTCAAACCCCACAACCACCAAGTTGTCCCTGTTGGGCCCTTAACCCTCAGATGTATAATGAGATAATGTAAGTCGCTCTGGATAAGTCTGCCAAATGTAAAAAGAGCAACTGCCTGTCAAATCCCACATTCAAAACTAATCAAAGATGCACTTTCAGCAGGAAAACACCCCATGCCATCTTAAACAACACTTTTCCTTCTTAATAATTGCTTCTAAGTTTTTCCAAAGTTGATTTATTTACACCTAAAGCATGCTACAAACATAACTAGCTTGTAACAGAAGTATGAATCCCTGTGTAACCTCTAATCAAGGCCACCCTGGTTAAACCAGGTGTGGAAGGTTATGTGTTGGCAGAGCAAAACATCTGGTTTAATGAACAAACTAATTCAATTCAATTTTATTTATATAAAACTATTAACAATGGTCATTGTTTCAAAGCAGCTTCACAAAATGAAAAGAAAATTTATGGAAGTGTGTATGAGTGAGAAAAAAATGTGTTTAGATAATAATGAGATTGTCCCTGATGAGGGTGTCGGCAACAGTGGCAAGGAAAAACTCCTGAGATGGCAATAGGAAGAAACCTTGAGAGGAACCGGACTCACCAGGGAACCCATCCTCATTTGGGTGATAACGGATAACAGGAATTATATAACGACATCATGTGTGTTAGGCTGCTGAAAGTTTAATATAACAGAAGTTGTCCAAGTTATCATGGAGTCCAGTTCAGCACAGGAATGAGTCAGCAGGTACAGAGGACAGAGGGGTTCTGGATCACTGGGAGCTCAGGAGCAGCATGTTTAGATCCAGACCATTATGAAGCAGAATTAAGCTGGAGGTCGTCCTTCTCTGGATGCCTCAAGATCCTCGCACGGTTGGACTAATCATAATCTGTTGATAATAAATGGTGTTTGTGGAACTGTTGTATAAAAGTACTAGCATTTGTAGTTGCGCAGCACAACAGCATCGCTCTTGTTCAATGTTTCTTAATTATCAATAATGTTATATCAGATTTAAACAGTCACCAAACTCTCAGATGCCTGTCAGTTGCTCTTTCTCTTTTGATTGAAAAATCTTGACTATTACAAAGTTCTGGTGACTCCTTCCATGAGTGGTAAAAACCTTTAGCTTTGCAATGTACTTTGCACCCTCCAAACAGAGCCAATTATGATCTCATGGCCGTCCAACCATTGATAATTGGTGCACTGATGTGTGGAGTGTCAGCTCTTCATAATTACCCCAGAGCTGGCTGGATTAAGATGAAGGCTAGGTCAACACCTTGAACCTTGTTATGTTTGTCAGATCATTCCTGAAGAATTTTTGCAGTGTGTCAGGACACCATATCTTTTAAAGGCGATTAAGGAAAACTGTTTCTAGGAAGGGGTGTACCTGGTCTGCAACAATGTTTAGATATTTTATATGTCAAAGTAACATCCAGAAACCAAGTTTTTCCAGCAGAACTCCGCCCAGAGCATCACATTGGCTTTGATGGCTTGACTTTTTCCTTTTTCCAGCATACCTGACTGCCTGACCTCCCTTGACAGATGCCACTGAAATGAAAATAATCACACCTTTTCATTTATCCTGTCAATCTTTTTAGCATTATAACCTGTCTTTTCGTCTATATGCCTCTGTTTTTGTTTCTTCACTGTCTCCAAAATTGGGTCTTATCGTGGGTTTGTTACTGTACCTTGTTTTGTCCCACCTGGATAAGTGTGATTGCTTATTCCCTCTTATTTCTTACTATGTTGTGCAATTTTTTTTCTTTTGCCTGTATGTCCATCTTGACCTCAGATCCTTGTACTGCCCACAAATCAAACCCACACCTTACACAGCATGTCACACCTTCTCAGCTTCTTTTACTCATTTTCTTTTGCCTCACTGTTTTCTCTCATGAGGACCATCCACTGACATACAGCCCACTGTCTAACAGCAGGCCTTTTAAACGTTAAAGACTGAGCCTTCTAGGTTTGTGCTCAACAAACTAAAATGTGTCACAGAGCCACAATGGGGTCCTTAAAGCATAACCAGAGGGTTTGCAATTTTCAAATTTTGTTACAGAGGTGGAAATCACCCTTAAACTGTCCCTTAAAAATCAAAGTTATTATGCCAAAAAATACAGTCACCTAGACTGTAGTGACAGATGTAATAGAAATACGTTGCATGGGTTTCATCTGGCTCTAATAAATAGCCATAATATTAGTATACACACAGACGTCTTCATCATATTTTCCTCCAGGCTTGCTGAAAGTCTTTATTGACTCCCGTTTTTGGCTCTCATTTTCAATCCAGTCCCTGTTCCTGAGCAGTTTGAGTTTTTTGTTTGTTAAGCCACACAGTGACCTATGATTCATTCAAACATAACAAAACATGTACGCAATGTAAAGTACCATTGATGATCAAATGCAGATGATGAGAGATGATCAGGCCGGTGATTAGAGAGGTTGGAACAGACGAGAGGGGAAATGAGGTTGCTGCTAAGGGTCGTTACATAAACAACACAATAAAAAAATGTTTTAGGTATGGGCGGCACGTGGTGTAGTGGTTAGCACTGTTGCTGTGTACTTCCAGGGTCTGGGTTCAATTCGCGTCTTTGTGAGCATGGAGTTTGCATGTTCTCCCTGTGCTTGGTAGCTTTCTTCCCAAAGACCTGCTGATTTTTTTTCCAAAATTGCCTGTAGTGTGTGTGTAAGTAAGTCTATGTATGTGTGTGTGCCCTGCAATAGGTTGTGCCCTGCTTCGTGCCCTAAGCCTCCTGGGATAGGCTCCAGCCCCCCCCGGCCTGAATACAGGGTAAAGCGGTATAGACGATGAGTGATTGTTTTAGGTACTTTGCAGCCTGATGCAGTAAAACGTTTGTTGCCACTTCTTTCATTTAATCTACTTTTGCACAGCACTGTACTTGTTTGTAAAATTAATCTGGCTTCAGGGGTTTGTGAAACTTTGTTACAGTTAATTCATTTCCGTTCTATAAAACATTTATGTAAAAAAAAAATTATATTTTACATCAGGGTTATTTCCAAACAGTCAAATACACTTTCTTGTTTTTGTTTTTTTGTTTGTTTTTGAGATCATAAGACTTCGATCTTGTTCAATTTGAAGAGTAAACCTTGAAGGTCGTTTTTCGAGCTTCATCAGAGTAAACTAGTGAAAGTGATCTTGCTTGCAGTATGTTTGGTTGTGTTGCTCCTGAGAACGTGCTAGTAATTAAAAGTTGTTTTGCTTCACAGGAATAGCAAATGAAACAAATGATTCTAATAAATGGCAAATACTTTAGAAATCCAGCCACGGGTGAAAGTGTTGCTTTTCTATGTAAAAGTCCTGCTGGGATCCGACCTTGCTATAAAATGCAGTCCGTAATGACTCTAATTGGTGCGCTGCTTTTTCTTTTAGGAACAAAGGCCTGAGTAAAGCTCTCAAGTACTTCTCGCTCTCCCCTCCACGCAGTTTGTCTTTATGTCTTTGCTTTACCCTCTTCTTTTCGAGTGGAGCAGACTGACAGGAGCAGTGCTGTGGGTCCCCAGAGTAGCCTTGTGGGAAATAATAGGCAGGGCACGAAGGAAATGGGGGTCTTCTAGCCTAGATTAATTAGCTTTTTTCCACCCACGCTCTATTATGCTAAATACTATATCAATCTTTGCTAAGCCTGAATGCAAAATTGTCTGGGTTGTAAATGACTATGCAAAAATATGTGTGCAAGCCGGAAAGAATTTAGCTTCTAGTTGACATGGAGAGTTTCATTATTTGAAGTGTTAAGGCGGAGAGTGGTGCGTGTTTTTTTTTCTACAAGGACGGCAGCGAGTAATTACTTGAAAAAATGTATGTATATATCGCACCAGATACATAAGTCATATTTCTACCCAATTTAACATTTCTCAATTTTTTTTAAATCTCTTCTCTCTATAGAATATTTCTTGTTTATTCATTTTCATGCCAAATGTTACCATGTTTTAAAATGTGCCATCCAGAAATCCCGAATATTCATCTCTCAAGATCAAAAGTCATTATTTTAATGAAGTCCTGACTCTGAATTAGTTGTGTTCATTTTCTCAGGCTCATTAACTGAATTAAGCACTCTGCATAATGCTTTACTTTACCCCCGTCTGTGCATCCATAAGTTGCTGGCATTGTCATTCCAAAGGGATGCGAGGCGTGCGAGGAAGCCGGACTGAAGGACATCAGGCGTTTCAATCACATCAGGCAGACATGAAAACCGCTAAAACGGAAAGGCACAAGCACGACGTGAAAATAAGCTAATTGGATTTTCTGAGTTTAATCTCTGACGAAACACTCTGTACTGGGGAGGAAAGTCAAAGAGGTGAAGAATGACCCACTTATATGATTATGGGGCAAATAGCAAAGCAAGTGCAGCTGTATTTCCACCTGATGCGAATCCATGACAGGTAGCAGCATTGTGTTCCTGCTGTCCTCTCTGAAAGTCTTGGAAAGGTAAAGCCTTTCGTTCTACACTGTCATATGGTTTTAAGATCAAAAGATGAACATGAGATGATTAACAAATGAAAATATAGAACAATATTTTTCGAACCCACCCATTTTTAAAGATATCAAAAATATAGGAACATGCGACTGAGAGTTGTTACTTGTTGGCCATGCGTGCCCTTTTAGATTGATTGTTTAACAATTAATAGTTTTAATTAATAGTCATGGTTTGTGTTTGCATGTCTACTTTTGGAATGGACTTGCTAATCTTTAATGATGCTGGAATTCATGATGGTGGGATTTTTGACTGGTTTAGAATGTGATGTTTGGCAGGCAGCTGCTCTCCCCTCTTTCCAGCACTGTAGCCGACCGCACCGACCTACTTGCACTCATGCTGGCGACTGACTGTTGGTGTAAAAAAACGACTGCTAGAACACTTGTGGGGACATGGAGTGATTTTTGTAGTTAAATGTCCCCGTGCTGTTGTGCTCTATTGTCACCCCTCGTGGAATGCCTCTCATCCAATCAGATTGCTCGGTCACTGTTAAAGTTAAAGGTTATTACCACATCTAGATGTAAGTTTCAGAAATAAAAAGCTAAATTCTGATATTCATTCATTGGTCTCATATTCATCTTTTGTTGCCAATCCCAAATGTCATCTATGAAGAGCAAAAAAAATAATAATAATTGGCTTTGCTGTAGCAGTAGTTTCAGAGGAAATTGCATTTGTCCCTGTTTGAAATTCATATTCATCAAAAATTCATTAAGATAAACAATTTTAGGATAAATAATTTGGCTAAGGCTATTAATCTATCCATTAGCTTTGGATTAGGGTTGCATTGGGCCTAGAGCCTATGCCAGGAAACTAAGGTCACAAGGCGGGCTACACCCTTGGAGGTGTGTCAACACATTGCCAGGGACAGGCTTACACACTTACACACTTAGTCGAAAACTACAGGAAAATTTGGAATCGTTACTCAGCCTACACAAGCACATTCATCACTTAACAAAAAGCTTTTTATTTATTTATTTATTTTAATTTAGAAATGAAAATGTGCCAGGATCCAAGAATAAAAGCCTCATGCATGTTGGAGCAGGTGGACAGGTACACCTGACCATCACACCCATTTGTGGGTTTAAATGCACACAGTTGTATAAATGGTTTTGTATGCTGTAGCATTAGAATTTCCCCTTCACTGGAACTAACAGACCCGAACCTGTTCCAGCTGAACAATGTCCCTGGCCTCCGTGCCTGACCTCATTGATTCTCTTGTGGCTAAATTAGCCACTCCAGAATCTATTGGACAGAAGAAAGGAGGTTATTGTTATAACAGCAAAGGGGGACTACATCTGGAATGGGATGTTCATCAGTTATGAGTCTGATGGTCAAGTGTCCACCATCTTTCTGCCATATAGTGTGTGTGAAGGCCACATTAAAGGGATTATAGTGTATTTAGGCTGCAGTATTGGAAGAGTATGTGAGAATGTACTTGACAAGAGATGCACTGCATTAATTCAATTCAATAAAATTTTATTTGTATAACGCTTTTAATAAGGGTCATTGTTGTAAAGCTGCTTTACAGAATCAAAAGAAAATTATAGAAATGTGTATGAAATGTAAAAAATGTATATGATTCAAAATTGTCCCTGATGAGCAAGCAGAGGGTGAGGGTGGCAGGGAAAAACTCCCTGAGATGGCAATAGGAAGAAACCTTGAGAGGAACCAGACTCAACAGGGAACACGTCCTCATTTTGGTGTTAACGGAAAGCAGGGATTGATCTGCAGTCATACTGTTATATAACAGATGATGTGTTTAAGTTAATATGGAGTCAAGTTCGCTATTGGAGGCTCAGGTAGACTGTAGGAAATTCCAGTTCTGAACTACTGAGCGACTGCAGTCACACGTCCTCAGAGAACAGCTGTCTGCATCACCCGAGGCCAGGACCGTCTACATGGTGAAGTGGAACCGTCCCCGGTCACCACACACATCCCAAACAGACCACAAGGGCCTCTATGGGACGAGATCTCCAACAAGAAGCGGGACACACAGGACGAGTCAGACATGTCCAGAGGGCAGAGGGGGAGCAAAGGAGAAAGAGAGAAGGAGAAGAGAAGGGAAAAAAGTATTATTTTTCATAACTGCTTTATCATTTGATTTAAATAATTAATGAGTAATTTGTTCCAACTTTTTTAAAAGAGAACTGAATTAAAGAAAACAAGCAAAAGTAATAACTGCAAGAGTGGGAGGGATTGATCTGACTTTCAATTAGAGGTTGCGATAATAGTGAAAATTTCAGCGAGAGTGGGGTGATAAATGGTGGTCAATCTTTTAGATGGAGCACTTGGGATTGGTCAGAATTCATCCAGGTGTGGGAATAAAGAAGAGTCCCATACACATCTGCATATCTTCTGATTCTTGTTAAACATAGCACTATGATTCTCCTGAGGTACTAAATCCCTTTCCTAACCTTACACCAGTCTGAGCTGACTTTTTCACTTAATTATTTTGTCTTAACTCTGCTCAGTCTGTGAAGCTAACTCAAAGGCATAGTTGATTACTTTTGCAAAATTTTCATTCTTATGTGAGTGGAGTATTGAGATTAAACAAGTGAGTGATGTGATGATGTGATGATAAAACGACAAGTCTAACTCTGATTTGGACAATTAGCCCAAAGCTAAGCAAGATAAAGTTTGCTTTGGACTTTTGGACTCAACAAATATTTCCTAACTATGTGCGAGCAAGTGGATTAATAAAGATTTTTCTCTTTTATTGGTGAGACATGGAGCCCTTTCTCTCTGTAAGAGCAGTGCACAAAACTTAATCATCAGTGTTATTTCCTCCCCTTTCTTTTTTCTATTAGAAAGGATGAAGAAAGGAGAGAGAAAGTTCTGGAGAGGCCTAAAGGAAAATTGAGTTAAGGCCACGTCTCCTCACGTTGCCTGCCTAACCTCACAGTGAGAGTGTTTTTGATTGGTGGCAAAATGTGAGAATAGACTTGTCTTCATTGACATTTCCGTGCAGCTAGCAAGCGTTTTCCCGGGTGTGACCTCTCTCGGTTTTATTAATAAATGAGACCTGGAGGTTTTGGGTCCAAAGAGTGTCCCTTCATCTTGATTTCCACCCTCATAATGATTTTCACAGGGTTCAGGACCTGAACTGGAGCGAAATAATGAGTGTCAGTCATTACTGCAAAAATGTGTCTCTCATTCCAACCAAGGCTGAAGTCATAATGAACCTAAATATCCCTGACATCTAAACGTATAGACTTTGATATGATTAGTGGCACACAGTTTGGTGTTTGCCATGGACTAAATCAGGTGTTGCTTTTCCTTACTGGTGAACATTTCTCTTGAGTGCAGAATATTTTTCCTTATTCAGCTATATGCTGATGAAAAAATAGAAGAGAATTATTTCTTCTCAGAGCTGTGTTTGATCAATACATTCTGTTTGGTTTTAATTATTCATCCCATTCTCAGCTTTTTTTTTCCCCATTGTGCACTTTATATTGTTCTGAATTATTGTTTTGTCCAGGATCTTGTTTTCAAAGTAATGAAGAGAAATTACGAAAATCCATTTGGAGCCCTCACAAGAGTGGAAATTGAGCTTGAAATAAAAGAACTGTTCTAAGATAATAAACAGAGCATAAAACCAGATCCATGCAGTTTGTGGAGCAACGCCACTCACAACAATTCTCCAATACTTCTTTAAACTTTTCACCGCAATAACACTGGAATTGACAAGTTAAGGCCGAAATTATAAAGGTGATTTGATCCTGAATTAGGGCAAACAGATACAAGAGGCAGAAACTGGATCCATGTTAGTGGTTAAACTAGAATTAAAACTGGTACAGTATAGATGATAAAATATTGACTATACTGGAACCCATGGCTAGGGGAGTCTATGTTGAACTGGTTTGTAGAGCTTATATACGTTGACAAGGCAAGGCTTGGACCACAGATCTCAGAAAGCTGATTCTACAGGAGGCACACCAGAAGAAGGCCGCACAAAAGCCATGTTCAGACACAATTTCAACTAAGATCCAAACAGGAACCAAACCGATATAGTGGAATCTGGAGATTCTAATTTTTAGCAAGCTTGTGGTGGACCTCAGGACTTCAGAAGGCACACCAGAAGACCACCTCTTCAAAGGCATGGTCAGATTTACTATTGGCCTAGAACATGGACTTTCAATACACTATATAAACAGGGCCATTAAACGGGTGGGATTTGGACCTTGGGCCGTCAAGAGGCAAGGCTGATTGTACAGAAGAACCCATCAAGGGCATGTAAAGATACATCTTTAGCAAAGATCATGAACTCAGGAGACCCATGATGTGTACCTTGACCTGAAAAGGTTCTCTCAGGCTAGACAGGAACAAACATGATATGTACTGTAGGGCACTCAGAAGGTTAGATAAAGCAAATTTGGTGGGTTCCTCAAGGATTCTTTTTATTCACCATCTCACAATTATCCTCCTAGTATTTTTCTCACCGGTTACGTCTCTTTACCATTCCAGAGCGTTCCTGATATATGGGAAAAGAACCTGCTATCTGTTTACTAGAACAGATTCTCATTCGAGTTAAGTGTTTTCTTTTTGGTAGCTGGATAACGGTCTCTCCTTCCTCCTCCCTGGCATTTTTTGTTCCCTGGGAAGTGATAGGAGACAGGGCAGGACGAGAGTGGACATGACACCATTGCTGTAACTTACACCCTTTGCTGACTTTCAGGACTGATTTGTGGTGTAATCAGTCCCACATTTGATTATACCCTCGCAACAGAAACACACCTGTCTCATATTTTATTCAAATTACTGCCTGAAATATGTATTTTCCCTAAAATCAGGCTTTCTTGTTTGTCACAGTGACTGAACAGAGAAATAGACATGAACTTGCTGAGAGCAAACTACATCATTCATGTCAGTCACTTGAGCGTGCAGTGAATTGTTTTAATATGAGGAAATATCGGATGTAAAGCATCACAAAACAGTTCTGATCTTACTTTTTTTTCTGTATTGTTTTCCTACCCTACCGCATTTATTGTCTTATTCATACTTCTTTGAAACATCCAGTATCAGTTTACACCAAGTGCGATTTATATTTCCTGTGCTGTTTTGCATGATGTTCATGAACAAGTTTGCATGTTCAAAAGGCTTTTTTAAGCACATGTTTTTAATTAGCTGTGACATTAGTCTGACAAGCCCACCCAGCAGTGCAGTCAGATCTTAATGAATCCTCAGATCCCTTGTTTCCTGAAGAAAAAAAAAAAAAAGCTCCAGCATCACCCCCGCAGCAAGCGGACAGTGCGCAAGTTTGCAGCAGGGGCCACTGGGTAAATTAGTGTAACCATGGCCAGATGCAGGTAATGGTCACACCTTGTCAGAGCTGCCAGGGTTTCGTCAAGGACATGGTCTTAAGCACTGAGATGGGTTTTACACATACAGAATGCCTGCTTCAATATGCAGCCAGTGTGTGTTAATTTAAAATAAGAGCTGCATCTACTAGTCCAGGCAAAGCTTCTTTTCTCCGTTCCATTTCAAGTGCTGTAGTTTCTGTATTCAATAACCTCGCAGTTCTTTATGCCTGAATATTTTTCAATGATTTTTATTTAAGCCTAGATGATCATTATTAATGGTGGTTTTTTTGTTTTTTTTTACCGCACATGATCCTTATACATGAAGGTCAAAATTCACTCCTCAGAAGCAGCCATTTTACACTTACCTTTTTGTTTTGTTGCTTTTGCAAACCAACAGTTTTTATATGGTATGTAAAGTATATTTACATAAAAGAAATTAGTAAATGTAGCCATGGAAATCTTTTTGACTCCCACAACCTGCTGCACTACATACATCAGCGTTTACTAGTTTGATTGATTATTTGCATGGATGACAGATGAGATGATCGTTTCAGAATCAGGAAAATGCAGGTTTAGGGAAAGCAAAAACAAAAAATTCCAGACAGAAACCATCATGTTACTCTGCTGTTGTAGATACAGTAGGTAGATTGATACAACTTTATTGTCTTTGCATAGTACAGGTACTCAGCAGTACATATTATGTATTCATATATATTCAATATTTATATTGTGCAAATAGCAAATCTATTTTTTGTGCAATACACGTGAGCTTCTTCTGTGATTAAACTGGAAGTAGAACCGCGGTCCGTTCGTATCTGTGAAAATTTGTAACTTGAATGTTCGTAAGTTGAAGACTACCTGTATTTGTAACAACATGGGCCTCGCGAGAGACAATGGTTGCTAGGCGACGCCGCTTTGGGGGCAATCACCTGGTAGAGCTTGAGGAATTTAGAGCTTGAGGAAAACCGGTACCTGGGGACAAGACAAAGGCAAAAACAAAGATCCAATACAAGCCAAATCTTCAGAATTAGAGAGTAAGAAACTGAGAGGAGCATTGCGATAAGCGTACAATCTCAGTTAAGTGAAAGTTTATTTTCAGTTTCCAAAACCCTGTCCTGAGGAGACGAGAGCTTTTTTTTTTTTTTTTCTTTAGTTCCCTAAGTTTCAATTAATAAACACACGTTGTCTCAGAATGGGAGGGTCTTCCCATACATTTCACAAGCATTCTCACACACTCCTGTCTCACCGATGCCCTCTGAAGACCTGCATAAGGCCCCTTACTTTCCCATTACATCTTGTGGCGGCCAAACCCAAAATAGCTGTGGGGAAGAATCTGACACTAAACCTGCTGGTTCTGGTGCAATTGTTTCCATACCTTCTCCTGGATGGAAAGAGGTTGAACAAACCCAAAATGTTTGGAGCCCAAACATGATGCCTACCGCCAAGATTCCAACCAAACCTATAGAATATCTTTTATTCTAAAACTTAAATCTCAGATAATGTCCCTGTTAATGCCCAAGTCATCCCTACTCTTGACTTTCTAAACCTGTGTGTCCTTATGAATGCACTCACATACTTCATACTATTTTCATCCCAGTCAGTTACTGAGCAAATGAAACACAAGTCTCGGCAGCTTTCACTTCTGAAGTGTCCCTTGGACATCCCTCTGGGAGAACCCTTAAAGGTTCTGTGTAGAGCTCTACAACAAAGTGTTTTCATATCAGAAAGGCCTCCAAGCTAAGAACACTAAAATATATTGAGGGTGAAAAAAAAAAAAACGTCTTTTAAATGTCACTTGAAGAGCATTTTGGATAAGAGTGTGGAGACATTTGAAAATGTTGCTTAGTGACAGTGATGATTAATTGAAATGTTAATTAAACCTTAACATAGAATGTAGGGTTTAAAATTCAGCGATAAAGGTAGTAAGCAAACGAGTCAAGGAGTTTGTAAACTTTACAAATAACCCAGTGGGAACGGTGTCAAAATGGAAAAAAAAAGTACATTTATTAAATTCATCAATTTCAATCTCTTCCTATTATGTCGCCATTAATTTCCTATCAAGCACATGCTGACATGCTCACCAGGTCCCATGAGATCAAACAGTGTTATTGATCAGCTGATACGTTGCTCTTTTACCGGACACTTACTGTATCACATGCTCACTACATCGTCATTGTGTCCAGTGTGTTAATAAACAGTAAATGCTGTGACACGCGAATGCTTTTCATCCCAATGTAAGTAAATATAATGTAAACATAAAGTAAATGAGGGATACAGAATACAAAGCAAAATCAAATGACACAAGAAATCATTAATGCATATACAAACTTGATTGGATTTAAAACTTCAGCAACATGTTTATCATGTTTGAAAAAGCAGGCATAAGGCTAAGCTGGATTTCTCTCATGAGGTAGTGCTGGAAATTATAATATCTATCCTCTAGTGTTCATCGTTTTGTACAAGCATCTGTAATTTGTACAAGAACCCAACATTTTTTTTGGTATTTCAGAGCAAGATCAGATTGGTATATGCTGCAGATCGCACTTGATTATCTCACTTTTGCGCACAAAAGCATTCAATAGGCTTCAGCTCAGACGGAGGATCTCTCGTGCTCTGTGGTGCTGCATTACAATCTGAAGTGCTGCTGATCTGATAATAAAGTCATTCTGTCGAATGCCCAAGACCTTGGACTGAGTACTGTGGCCTTTATGAAACTACTCCAACACACCTGCTGCGGCCAAGAAAGTCAGAGCTCGCTGGTTTTAATTGGGTCCTGAGCACGCCATTGTTAGGCAGAAGAAGCAATGATAATAATAAAAAAGAAACAAGAAAGGAAAATGGAAAGACAGATGGAGAAATGTCTTCTTTTGCCGAATACGTTAAACTGGCTTGCTAGTTTATTTGATACTGAAATGATATAGCTATCTTATGAAATTAAATTGCAAATCAGTGTTTTTTTTATCAATGCAATCTTGATGCACGTAGAGTTTAGAAACTGGAATGTCACTGTAGTCCAGAACTGAACCAGAATTACTGTATAATTTGCTTTTCTGCTTTAGTAAGGTCCGGCGCTGATATCGGGTGAGGGCACACAGTCGGTATTCCAGTTCACCTCAAAGGTGTTTAGTGGAGTTGTGGTCAGGGCTCTGTGCAGGATACTTAAGCTCTTCCATTGTTAACCATGTCTTCATGGAGATTGCTTCATGCATAGGTTCTACTGTCCAGGTGGAACAGGTTCGAACCTTTTAGTTCCAGGGATGGGAAATCTTAATGCTATAGCATACTGTACAAGGACATCCAGTAAAGTCATACGCTTTTAACTTTGTGACAAATGGGTGTAACTTGTGTCTTGTGCGTCCACATACTGTACATGAGTATCTCAGTCTTGGACCCCAAGTGTGTTTTTGGATGAGACGGAAGTCTGCCTGGGAAACATAGACATGTTATTGGCATGATGCACAAAATTAAGCCAACCAGTTTAAAAAAAGGATAGGTTAGAAAAAGATCTGGTGATTTTCAGCCTCAATCTTTCATTTAATTCAATTATTTAATGTCCATGTGTCTTGAATCTCCTGGGCTTGGACTCGACAATGGTGGAGTTGACTATAGCCCTAGGAGTAACCCTATCATTCAAACCAAAAACAACACTAAACCTACTGTTGTGCAGTTTCTAAAAAAAAAAATTACATTATGGACCTGTGAGCAAAAGGCTGTAAGTTATATTATTACAGATAATATATGCATAGTGTGGAATTTATGGAATTTAGTGTGGTTTGTCAATAATTTGTGTATTCTTTTTTAATATAAAAATGAAGTGATAAATAAATATTGGCAAACATATTTTTAATGAGATAATTTGTCCAGTTATTTGCTGTACTAATAGTTCCATATCGCAGATTAAATCGTAATCGCAATATGTGTCAAAAATAATCGCAGTGTGAATTTTTTTTTTAATCAAATCGTGGATCTCTATTATTTTGTATGTAATTTGTACTTTAATTGGATAATGTGCGATTAATTCAATTTACAGTTGGGCTAAATAATTCAAAGACATTTTTTTCCGGAAAAAAGGATGATAAACAGATGATAAACAATCTACTTTCACCTTCATCACACTGCTATATTTCACATGCACCTTTTCGATCAGATCAAATCTAGTGTATTTCCAAAACAATCCACTTAAAGTCATTTATTAGCAATGTGACTTTGATGCCTTTTTGTCTGGGGCTTAACCCTGCCAGCTCATTCACCTCAGCCGTCCCTGCTATCCAGGTTTCTCAGGAGCGACAATTTATCCTCACTCAAGTCCCCAGAAGCTTCTGATCCGCCTGACGTTACCCTAATCCACTTCTTCACTCTCTAGTGTCTGTTTGTTGTGCACTATCACTACCATTACTAAGCCTCCTCAAATCTCAATCTTGCGCTATTGACCCGTGCTTAGTTTTTTTTTTGTTTTTTTTCCCCCGACGCTCTCACTCTCTCGGTTTCAGTATCATTCTCCTATCTTCTCGGACGCTAGTTACTCTTTTGCCCAACTTCTTCGCAGCACCTTCTGTAGGACGAATATCAGCATTCTGTCAGAAGCACAGTAGGTCAGTACGTGTCAGTTCTGTCTGACTGGGTATTGCAGGAGGTGTCATGGCAACATGATGGTTAAAAAAATAACTCGATAAACTCTGTTTAGCATGTTACAGTGTCTTGTTTTTTATCCAGTTATGCAGAACGTCTCTGAGGGAAACGGTAGAAGAATACAGATGAACGATCGGAAGGAATGCAAAGGAAAAATACTGCATTAATACATGACCGATTGGGGTTAATTATGACTGTGGCTTAGTGGTTAGCATTGTCGCCTTGCACCTCCAGGTCCTGGGTTTGATTACCATGTCAGGTCTGTGTGCATGGAGTTTGCATGTTCTCCTCGTGCTTGGTGGGTTTCCTCCGGGTTCTCCGGGTTCCTCCCACAGTCCAAAGACCTGCAGATTAGGCTAATTGGCGTTCCAAAATTGCCCATAGTGTGTGAATGTTACCATGGTTGTACAAAATGTGAATAAATACAAGGGTCTTCATATATATATA
>JAQMYJ010000018.1:16024122-16043611 GCA_030014305.1 Clarias laeviceps | reverse complement strand
ATATATATATATATATATATATATATATATATATATTGTAAAATATAATGCAATATATTAAATGATACATTTCCATATAGGAAACTAGCACTTATATTTATTAATGGATATATATTGCAATGCAGACAAAAACCATTATATTTATACTTTAATTTATACTTTAATTGTTTTATTGAAACAGTATTGAACTTTTAAGCATGTTTAAGAATTATACACACACTTTTACTTTGTCAGGGAGCTCTGATTAAGAAAAAATCAAAGATGAGATCTCATGTAAATCTCTTTTTTTTTCACCAAGACAGAAATGAGCCGTCTTTGAGACTTTAATGAGATGTAGTCGTTTTCTGCATCTTCTCAAAGGTGTCTCAAATGTGTCTCATTACCTCTAAATCTCAGAGATAGTTTATATTTGTGTGGTGTGCGACTCACATACAGTATACAGAAATAACCCCGTCTTTGAGACTTGAATGAGATTCTAGCCGTTTTCTCAATCGTCTCAAATGTGCCTCAAATATGGCTCATTACCTCTAAATCTCAGAGATACACACATTTTTCTGATATGTCGTGTAGAATTAAACTCATCATTACTTTTAAAAAATGTATGTTTTGCTACTACCGGAATGACAATGCAAAAATGTAGAACTCACAAAATGTGTATATTATTATATATTATAGGCTTATTTCATAAGATACATCAGATTTTATATCAATATTTGTTGTATAGAAAGTGCTGTAAATAAATCATACAGGCATATGAATAAAACAGTCCATACTATAATTCTTCCATAATTGTATTGAAGCCCATGTGGTGAAATCAGAAGTGCACAGAAGGATGGCCGTGTGTTTGTGTGTGTGTGCTTTTGTGTGTATTTTATATCTCTACACTTGTGTGGAAATAGTATATAAATCAGAATATAATCACTACGTAAACACAACTGTCTCTGTAGCCGCAGCGCTCTCGGTATTACTGACGTGGGTATTTTTTTCCAAAAGCACAGCAATAAAAGAATAAACAAACGTCAGGCCAACAGGCCACATCAGTCACGCGAACACAAACACAGCGATGACTCAAGTCATTTCCATCGCAGCGTGTGGTCAGCGCGATACCCACTCAGCAGTTCGGCTCTGCCGTGAGTCAAAAACAAACGCGCAGACGCGCGCACACACATACGTGCGCTTTCACTCCTCTCTGAACAACAACATCCAAACAGAGGAGCAGATCGCACCTGCGTAAGTGTGACAGCAGCGTGGTCAGCTCTGTGCTTCTGACTAATTAGAACATTAAATGGTAATCAAGAGCGCTACTGATGTAAGGCTCAGGAGGAGGCGTGTACGGTGGGAATAAACCCTTATTAGGCGAGCAGACACGAATAATGATTTTTTTTTTTTTAAATCCTATCATCCCAAATCTACACCCTTACACTTCCCCGTTCCAAACACCTCCGTGTCTCACCGTCTGTTCGGCTCAGGGTGTAAACATGAACGATGAGGTGCGAGTAGTGTGGAGCCGTGGACAGATGGAGCATTAAGGCACATGTGTTTGAATTGATAGACCTCTGTAGCTTTGCTCAGTCATTGTCTATAACGCTCATCATGCTCTGGAGCACGAGAGGTGGTACACTCTGAAGGTACAAGGCAACACTACGCTACCGCGCCACCCCCTCTATACAGTACCTCCATAAACCTTTTGAGCAATAAACACAATTAACATAATAATTATAAAAATTCAAGCCTATTTCGTCTGGTTCCAAGTTTTATTGCAAAATACAGTATGTCAGTTTCACAACACTGAAATGAATAAATGCTATTAACAAGAAAGCTTTTTTTAGATTTATGGCATAGACATAACATTTTTGCTGCGGTTTAATGATTTCCAGTCTTTAAACATTAACTATTCATCAGATTAAAACATTATAAAGCATTGTCTTGATACAGCGTATTGCGTTTTAGATTTTAGTTTGTTTGAAAGTTGTGGAAGGAGTCTCCAGTGTCAGCACTTTGTAACAGGTAATAGTAACATGACAATGTTTTATCATTTTAGAATTTAAATTTTCTATTTTTTATTGCTATATTATACAATTATTATTATTATTTATTTATTTTTAATTTATTTTAATTTATTTTATTTTTATTAAATTTTATTTTATTTTATTAAAAGAAAAAATTTATGCCCCTATTTAGAATGGCTTTTAATATTTTTTAGTTTCATGTGTTATTTTATTTTCTTTTTTTTTAATAATTTTGTTATTTTGTTTTAATGCTGTGAAGCACCTTGGTTCAACTTAGGTTGCTGTAAGGTGCTATACAAATAAATGTTGATTGATTGGTTGATTATTATTAACTTCAAGAGAAAGAGAAAAAAAAGATGCTGGTGAGAGAAGAGAATGAGTGTTTAGAGCTGCTACTGTATAAAGTAACTTGTTCGTAAACATTAAATGTAACTGGAAACAGTTAAAATGTGCGCTCTGGTTGTTCATTATTAAACCCATGCATTTATGATAAAGTATAGACTGCTTATTCCATGTAGGGGCACAGGGGGACTCTCCAGGCCCCATAAGGTGGGTACACCCTAAAGGTGGGTACACCATGCATGGGGGCCGTCCCAAATGGGCACAAGAACACACACACTGATTCACCCAGTTAGACACTACAGGCAATTTTGAAACACCAGTTACCAGTTTACATTGCACGTCTTTTAAATGAGCGAGAAAACTGGACTAGCTGGAGGAAACCCCCTCAGCACAGAGGAGAACGAGATGCACAAGGTGTGAGGCGACCGTGCCAACCACTATGCTATTGTGCGACCTGATTATTAAATAAAGTATATTAGTTGCTTACATTTAAACTTTTCTTAACATTTCTAAGGAGACCACCAGATCCACACACAATTCAGCACATGTTTTATGTCCTTTCTGACACAACCCTCCAACTCCCATTTTTCTAACCGGGTTTGGGAGCGGCAATGCATTCAGTGACTGGGTAATACTGTATGAGGGGTGGCAAGCACCAACAGCAGGGCGCGAACCTGGATCCTCAGATCCCCAAATCAACAACCTCGAGCCAAGTTTTCTCAATCTAGCGCTCTCTCTCTGTCCTTTTAAGATTTCTGTAAAAAAGGCTACATGTTAGCTACATTCTGCTAGATGTCAGAAACATGACAGAATATTGGTTTAAAGTCAAATAGTGCAACTTTACTCATTATCACTATGGTTCAGAAAATGAGAGAGAGAGAGAGAGAGATTAATAGGATTTGAGTAGATGTGCATACTTATGATTTGGCCTTTTCTCTGAAACTGTTGTCAACATAATCCTCCTGCCTGTGTGCTATTGGCTAGTAATGAGAGACTCGTATTAACCTTTACGCCATCTGATAATTATTGAGGAACCCGTGTTAGATTTTTTTTTGTGTAAGTGTGTGTGTGGAATGAGAATCACCGGATGAATCTAACGCTAGCTGATCAGTCCTGTACTCACCGTATCAGCTAGCAGGCTACTGGACCACAGTTGAATGTCAGCAGTAATACTTTGGCTGCATTAACTATATGTGCATGTGTGTGAGATCTCACACTGTGTAAAGAAGAGTATTTCCCAGTGTCTTTTACAGTGAGGGATTTCTGTGGAGAGCCATTGTACAGTATATGCTGATCCGTCTGCAGCTCAGTGCTGTAATGAGATCAGATATATATTAATTAGCGATGCTAATTAAGACAAATTAAGCAGTCGCTTTAATGAAGTGGCTCCGCTTTAATCAATTACGAACGGAAAAAGGCTTTTACTGTGTTGATTAACACGTTACAGCGAATGCCATGTGAGACACTAAGAGGTTAAATCTCTGCAAAAGCCAGTGAACCTTTTATGTTTCTTTGTTTTTTTTTCCCCTATTTCAGTCATATCCAATTCCCAGCCGCCATTAGGGCTATTACTACCAGTCAGGGAACCACTTAGCCACGTGACACCAGCCAACTACATCTTTTCGAATTGCCTGCTCACGCACTGTTGGGATCAACACAACACAATTGGAGGACAGCGCTATCTGCTTCTTACGCTCGCGTGCCTCCCATCCCTCCCCCCTGAGAGAGCTCGGCCAATCAGTTCACTTCCCGGCTGAGAGAGGCTTCAGCATCACCCGGGAATCGAACTCGCGATCTCTGGATGATAGAGGGAGCACCACCTGGGGGAGGCCGACCACTAAACCTTTCTACATTTGTGGAATGCACATAAATGAATCAAAGACAGTCTGGTTTTATTAAATGATTAAAAAAATCCTTTATATCTATTTTTCCCAATTTTAATCCTTTTTTAAGTCATTGCCACTTCCCACTCCATCTTAGGGCTCTCTCTTATCACCTGGCAGCTACCAGCCATAGAGGGCAAAGGCTATCACGTACTTCCTCCAAGACAATGCCAGACATCTTTTCAAACTGCCACTCAGGCATCAATAGGGGGCGACATAACACACTTGAGGAAATGCACTTTCTCGCCCCATCTTCTTGCATGAGCTTACAGATGCATAGGATTGCCGTACATTGTATGTACTGTAGCTATGATCGATGTGGGAGCGCAAGTACACTACCCCACAACCAGAGAGCGACCGATTTATTCTCCAGGGCTCCGGGTAACAGATGGCTGTAGCATCATCGAGATCGCAAGCACTTAGCTCTTGCGCCACTTTAGAACCCAGTCGTCTTCCTTTTTTTAAAAATCTATTTATAGTTACATTTAATGATGTGCAACATCCACAAAACAAGTCATCACGTATTTTATAGTCGCTCACCAGCCTCGAGTTAATTAGACCAAAAGAAAAACCCTCAGCTTGTCATGTTACGGAGAAACTACCCTATGTACAGTATTTAAGACATTTCCGTGGGAGGAAGTTGCAGCTTTTTTCTTTGACTGTCACAAAGTGCTGACATTGGAGCCTCACAAATAAGCGTCCCCTCACAGAGATCTGCTTAGAGAATTAGCTCTAATTATGCGAACAGTAATGTATCAGGATGAGAACACAGATAAAGACATTGAAACCAGCATTCCTGTCCAAGCCATGGTTTTATAAAAAACAAACCAACTACTTTTTTTGCAAGCAGACTTGAGACAATGTGGGACAACTTATTTAGAGTAGAGATCCGGTTATAATTATGTTCGGGTCAGATCATTGTTGCGGTATGCAAGATTTATTCTTTATGAAGTCATTTATTCCATTCTACAAAGTTGTCGCATATTGCAGGTTAAACTACAAGGTTATCTTAATGTTATCAGTGTAATATCATTGTACGTTTTTGCCTCTGCGTCTACCAGGTTCAGCCTTCATGATGGTTAACACGTCAGGCCGTTTTGCCGGACAGAGAGCGCAGCTGCTGAGCCCTCAGCTCAAAGAGAACGACACACACTGCGTCACGTTTCAGTACCTGGTGTCTGGCAGGGAGAGCGGCAGCCCCGGGTACCTCAACATCTACATTAAAGAGAACAACAGCCCCGTAGGTCTACCCGTCTGGAACACTTCAGGCCCCGTCAGCAAGACCTGGATCCAAGTGGAACTCGCTATCAGCACCTACTGGCCCAACTTCTATCAGGTGAGGAATAAAGCATGACTTAAAGTAGGACGATGAATCACTGTTTTGCTTGATTTGAGTCTAATCTACCCACGGGATTCACTCCTGAGAGGTGACTATGTTCGTTTGTCAAATATTTGGATTTCTAACCTGTTAGTGATACTATATGAGACTCTACGTGAGTCACAAGGGAGCAGCTGATACGATATCATCACGATACCCAGGTGCCGATTCTATTTGTATCGCAATTCTGCTGGTATCACGATTTTATAAAGATCATATATACATATAATAAAAATGTAAAGGTGTCATGTTTGTACGTTAAAGAAATTTACTAATGTTTTTTGGAATTTTTTTCTGTCTGTTTGTATGTGCATGCATCACGTAAAAACTACTAAGCGAATTTTAAAATGGTTTTCACAGATGTATTTGGCTGAGCTTGATGTAACATATAGGCTTTGTTTCATCGCAATCGGCCCACTGGATCAGAAGATATGATACTTAAAAATTTTAATTGAAAATGTCATTATATCATAAAAAAAAATCAACCTTGGAAAAAAATCATTGGTTCATCTCAAAATTCAACAGATGGCGCTGTCCATTTTATAATACGCACTTATGAGTGTGCAATTAAAATCTATTTAAGAAATAAACATAAAATAGAATAAAATTAAAATAAATGTAGGTATAAAAATAATAGGTATTTAAAAAAAAGGATATATATCAAACATTGAATTAAAAGCAGAGGACACTGGAATATACCTGCATGTGTATGAATATGAAATAAGTAAAAAGTAAATTTTTGTTCATTCCAAAATTCAACAGATTTTTTTTTAATCGCACTTACAGTATGAATGTGCAATTACATTCCACTTGAACAAAGTCACAGGCACATCTAGTAGAAAATAATGATCACACAGGAAGCTGTGCTGGCTGCCAATGTGTGAATAGTTTAGAGTGAATAAAAAATAAATAAATACATACTAATAATCATCATCATCATCATTATCATAATCATGTGGTGATTCATGAATTGCCTCAGAAAAGAACTGCGGTACTTCACTGAATCAATTTTCCCTCCATCTCTATGAGACTCCTTCGATTAACGATAAATTAACATTTATACATGTTTTAAACCCATTTGTATGGAGTTTCTGCTGTACAGTTCCTTGTGTACGTTGTTATTATAGTAACAATAACCTGTTAGCATGAGCGCATTAATACTGTATACAGTACATCTGATTTGTACCGCTGTTAAAGAAAGTTTAACACCTCCTGACCAATCAGAGCTGCGGCCAAAACAATAAATAGATTCATTATTACTTTGTAACTCATACGTACATTTAAAAAAAACTGAGTTTCTTTCACGTTTATATGCAGTGTGATGATATATGGTTTCATGATCAACTATACTCCTCACACCTCATCTATCTGTCCTTTCATCTTCTCTTCACATGTCCGTATTTTTCTCTGCGTCACCTTCTTTCACTTCCTCGCTCTCCTACCCCGCTCCCCTATCTCGCTCTCACACTCTCTCTCTCTCTCTCTCTCACCATATAATGAAAACCACCCTCCCCTATTATATTAGAAAAAAATTACATTCTCTCTCTGCCTAGTGGTTCATTTTCACGTGTGGAAGGCTACGCTGGGGTCCACAGAGAGGAGCCTGATTTCACACATGCCTGCTTATTAGGTGTCCTCTCTCCAGGGTTCGCGGGAAAGTCTGGTGTTAATTGGCAGACCAAGACCCCCGCACTTCGCAAAGGAGAGCGCCGCTAAGCCAAATTAGCCCATTAGAACCGGCAGTGGCGGGGCAGACAGATGGGTTCTGATGAGATGTGGCTAGTACACTCCTAGCACACGGGCCTCATTAGAGAACACGTTCATTTATCGCAAGTGGCATTACATTTATAGAGAAGTTATAAAACATGTATAGACGTGGCATTAAAGTGCTGTTTAAATGCAAAGGGTTCCGACTGAATTATTTTGCGCCAGCAGTTTTGCGGCGGGTCCTGGGTGTGTAAGTAATAAATTATTCAAGCATCTGGAATCCTGTTGAGACATAATACGAGCTTTATATGTCTTTGGGACAAAAGAAAATATTAAAACCATTTTTACCGGCTCGCTTGAGAGTTAAAAACACAGAGTTGTCTGTAATTTGGCAGATTCTTTGCTTTGATTCAGGAGTTCTTCGAGAAGGTGCTATAAAGCAGGAGTTGTAGACCAGCGGCAGACCGTGACATCCGTTCCTAGAAACAAGGGTAATTTTAAGGGAGTGAGACTCTATCAAGAGACGGCAAGAGACTTCAGGACCATGCTTCTTGACAACACAAGGGGTTTGATGTCAGGGACATGTAAGATATGTTAGGCATGCACATGTGCATGGAAATGTACTGTATTTAAGTCCTCTGTGCATTTAGGAATTTGTCACCTCTGTGCATTTGTTGTTTGCAAGGGGTGTAATGCAAGTGCATTCTGTAACCGTATACGCATTTCTTAATCCAAAAGTGGGGTGTGTCATAAAACCAAAATAGTGGAGACACTCGGTGAAGTGAGCATGCTGCGTGAAATCGACAGTTCATCAATCTCAGCTACATCACTCCAGATCATAATTGGTCAAATTGGTTCGCACCTGCAATATGCTGCACACCAAATCGCAAACTTCCCCTCGGGGATTAGCAAAGTACACCCTCCCATTAGGCTAGGAATGATTGACGATAGTTTCGAAAATTGCCGACGGCTATTAAGCCGGATGATTTAAACGTCTGTCGGAAAACATGTTGTCTGCGGCCTAAAGATAAACAGAAATAAAGTGCGTCGAATCTCGTAACACATGTTTCCGTAATAAGCTTAATAACCTGCAATCTGACTAAGGAGCAGAGCAACAAAACATCTTAGTTTTACTCCTCCGTGCTGCTGAACAGATAAAGCAATGAATGTCTTCATTCTCAAAAACATGAACAGGGATGTAAACGAAGCAGGATGAACAGGTTATCAGGGCTCCATTGCTGTTGAACTACTTTATCTTTGTTGCTGTTCATCACAGAGCAAATGCACACAGGTTATATTTTTATGTAGATACATGTATTTAATTTTATTTACATTTTATAATGAGCGTAGTTATAGCTAATAATTTGATAGGTTTATGTACAAGCCTGACTTCAGTTCTGCAGCACTTCTGACCTCGTTAATGAGTAATTAAAAAAAAAAAAGAGAGTGAGAGAGAGAGCGAGGGGAAAAAAACATGTTTTAGTCTAGCAAGTGCAGCTACAGCTGACTTCATGTATTTTTTTTTGCACATGAAATGTATTGCTTTATAGTGTACAGAACATTTGATGCATATACTGTAGACTCTTACATATACACACACACACACCAATCAGCTATAACACTACAACCATAAACATTTTGCCTGATGTTATGACACCAGGGTGGCTCTGGCCCCTCAGGACATGTCTCCACAAGACCTCTGATGTCCAGCAACATGACGTTAGCGGTGGATCTTTTGGGTGCTGTGGGTTGCAGGGTGGGGCATCAGACTTTTTTGTTTATATGACACATCCCATGGGTGCGGGAGCGGATTGGAACTGGGGAGATTGGAGGCTGGGTTGGATACCTCGGGCTCTATTCTTGCCCCCCATGTGCAACAGGCTGGTGTGCTGGTGCCATTCAGTCATGGCCAGCATTTACATTTTTTTCCAGCGATTTGTGCTACACTGGATTTTTTGTGGGATCTGTGTAATGTACAGTATATAATTGATAATCAGCGTTAATGTGTATATGTATACAGTACTGTGCAAAAGTGCCATAGTATTATGCAGCATATTTTATGCTGTACCAATTTTGTTATATATGTTTATCATGTCTGAATAATTATGTACAAGATCATTCAGTATTTCCATAGAGAACTTAAAAATTAATAACTAAATAATGTTACAGGAGAATGTATGGATGGTTGTAAAGAAAAAATGTATAGTACAAGACAGACCCGTTTTCAGATGGAAACAAAAAACCTACTGTTACGCTCCTGGGATTTACATAAAAATAGAAAGGAGCGAGTGTGACAAAGTTACCAGATGAACTCATATTCTCCAGCAAACTCAGTAAAACCTAACAACTGTTTTACTTATAGTTCTGTGCAAAAGTCTTGGGCACATACAAAAATGTGGCATAAGCAAAAGATGCTTTTGAAAACATTTCTGCATAAAAGAAACTTCTATAAAGAGCAATAAAGATTAATAAAATAAACAGTCAATATTTGGAGTGAAAACTCGTCGCTTAAAATCAGGAGTTTTAGACACAGATTTGTGCAGTTTTATAAGCAAACAGTGTAGTGTAAGGAGGCTTTGTTAAATGATGCACCATGATGCAAAAATGTGACTGTACATGATAGTAAGGTGTGATTCACTTTATGTTAGTTATGCATGTAGTTTAATGCACCTTTACTTTTTAAACAACAGATTTAAAAATCAATTGCACCCTGCAAAGTTAATATAATGCAATATAATACACAGAGAGAGAACGTTGATTACATGATCACAATTTGTCATGTAGAGTCCACATCAGTACTGGGAATAATCATAACAATTTAAAAAAGAATCTTCAGTAGCTTTCGGTCAAAATCAGCCGCAAAATCTGTTGAGGGTGAGAGAGACACTGCAGAAGTGATAAATTTCCATTTATGGAGATCATTATTGTTCCATTGATCATTTTTCAAAGACTTTAGTCATTCAAATAAATGTTTAAGAGAATGTGTAACTTTATGTATTAATTTACAGGTCAAAATTAGCTATGAAACCTCTATTCATCATGCTTTTTGATCAATTTCGTTTTATACAGACAACACATTTGCACAATGTTTTGTATTGTTTATTATGCAAAGTCTTTTTAGAAAAAATTTCCTTTGTTTAAATTTTGTTTATACTGTAATGTAACAATCCCGTAAGGATGCTAGTATTATGAATTGGATTGTAACTGGGATCTGTCGTTATACCTCTATAAAATATACAGTAATACATTCGACCCCTGAAATCCGCGTTAGGTGAATACGTGAGCATCCGCGAATTGTGAAAAAACTTGAATTTTGGATGTGGTAAAAAAAAATGCCTATAAATTTTAAACCCTATATACCCTCCAAAAACTCTTTAATTTCATTTCAAACATTACCCTTAAAAACAAAAAAAGAATGTAAAGGTAAACCTGTATACTGTGTAGCACTGTACTATTTTTAGTACTATTATACTGTATACAGTGGAACCTTGGATTACGAGCATAATTCGTTCCAGAAGCTGCTCATATTTCAAAACACTCATAAACCAAATCGAATTTTCTCATGAGAAATATTGGATTCAATGGATACATTAAAAAAATTAAGACAACATATAAAGTAAAAATAAACAAATTAACCTGCACTTTACCTTTTAAAAAAAGTAAAAATAAATCCCGACAGATAAGTGTTTCCGTTTGTGCGCACAGGCGCTGTGTGTGTGTGTGTGTGTGAAGCTAAAGTAAGCTCCCCTCTCCCCCTTCTCGTCTTACACAGTTACCCTCCCTCTTTTCACACACACGCGCGCACACAACGGAAGCACTGTTTTATCGGAAAAAATAACAAGAAATCTCTCAAATGACACTCAGTTGAATGACACACTAATGGAATCACTGCTGAAAAGTAAAAATAAACCAAGATAACCTTTAACTCTACCTTTGAAAAGAATCGCGGCAGAGCAGTGTTTCTGTGTAGAGCAGAGAGAAAGAGTGTGTGTGTGTGTGTGTGTGTGTGTGTGAAGGCGAAAGTAGGAGGAGTCTGTCTGTATGTTTGTGTTACACGGTGTCTAATGACGCACGCACATACAGACACAAAGAGCAGGCTGATACAAAGAGAGAAAATGGATTTTTAACGTCTCTAATGAGACTTGCTTTTGCTTTACACTCGCGCTGTACACAAACGCATACAGACACAAAATAAAATATGTTTTACACACACACACACACGTGGTCACAGTGTTATAGTAAACAGTACACGCGTGCAATGATGTTGATTATACCAGTGAGAGACGCGCACTAAGACCCAGCAGAGGAGACGATTACCCACAATTCCGCAGCACAAGAGAGAGAAAAACTGTTGGTTCAGTTTTGATCACGTGATGCTCGGCGTCAAAACAAGAAGCGCATGCGTGATACATTATACTCGGTAGTCGTAAAACCAAGACTTGCTCGTTTTCCAAGTCAAATTTTTATTAAAAATCTTAAATTTTTATTAAATCATTTTTATTATTACTTAATAATCCTCGTTTTGCGGAACACTTGCAAACCGCGTTACTCGCAATCCAAGGTTACACTGTACCT
Organism: Clarias laeviceps; assembly: GCA_030014305.1. Classification (NCBI taxonomy): domain Eukaryota; kingdom Metazoa; phylum Chordata; class Actinopteri; order Siluriformes; family Clariidae; genus Clarias; species Clarias laeviceps. The sequence goes on along the minus strand of JAQMYJ010000018.1, from coordinate 16,031,717 downwards.
TATTATATAGTACTATTATACTATATTTATGTTCCAAAATTAGTAAATTATATTGTTCTTAATAGTTCAGCATTAAAACACTAATATACAGTATATAATATATAATAAACAATTATATATATATATTGCTACAAAAAAAGGCATAAAAAATTGCGGCGGATATTTAGAGGGGGTTTCCGCGTACAATTATTAGTCAGGTTGTAAGAAAAAAAATCGACCTGCAACTTCGTGGAGGGTCGACTGTAATTATGGTCTTATCCATTTGGTGGGCAAAGTACACAAATACTGTACTTAAGAAAAAATAGAGACACTAAGTACAATATTACTTAATACTCAAATATAATAGTGGTTGACTTAAGATCTAAAAGTCCTTACCTTTACATATATTTGTATTGAACTTGTATTAGCTCAGAAGAGCCTTTATGTCATAGTAAAAGACTGACTGAAGATCTCTAATGATAACATACAAGATCATTAGTAAATACACAGGTGTGCAATCAGGACATTCTATTAATTTCAGTGAAATTAAATGAGTTTTTTTATGGGCGCATATTTTTGAAATGCCAGGGTGATGTGTGTGCATACTGGGGGGTCACTGCATGTATTATAGCTCGAGTACACCACACCCAGAGAATAAGGCATGTCTGCTGATCCATCATGTGTGTCTGTCTTGTTTTATCTAACTTGTGTTAAGGAAAATCTCAGTCTTCCTATTTAAAGCCTAAACAGTTGAATGATGCATAAAATACATGATGCAAAAATAGGTCTCGTCTATACACTCACAAATGTTGTGCCACATGTTTTCCGGCTGTGTGTTTAATTTTAACTCTGTATTTTCTAATAGGAACGTCTTTAAACAGTTTGGCCGAGGTCCATATGGTGTAGTTTTATAGGATCAGCTGATGGAGACATTCTGATGATCCTCGAGATCCTTGAGTGAACTATACAGTGATGTGGATGCTCTGCTAATGTTAAAAAAGTTGATACTTTTATAATAAAAGCAAATGTTCTTTAAAAGGGAATGTACAGTAATGTAAAGTAATGAGTTTTGTACAATAACGCTATCTTTAGCGTCGCTCCTATTCTGGAAACCCTGCTGATTTGACACTACAGGTCGTCTCCCCTGGGGGTCTTCGCCTCGTTGGGTGTGTGACATTTTAAAGGTGTGTGCATTTATCACTGTGGTTATGGGCTTTTTTCTTTTTTCCTCTGCAGATCATATTTGAAGCTGTGACCTCAGGCCAACGTGGTTTGCTGGCCCTCAAGGATGTTGTCGTGCAGGGCCATCAGTGCAGTAAGGCCAAACATTCCATTCTATGACACACACACACCTACACACACGCACGCATTTAACATCAATTTGTCCTTTTTCTGACATCCTGGAAAAATCAGTGTAGTCTTTCTTTTTTCTTTTTTTTTCCCTTTCCTGGGGTCAGCACATCGGATTATTTAATCCATTGAGTTCAGGTTTTACACCTGATGCCTTTCCTGTAGCTACCCGTCCTTTAACCATCTCCATCTCCACAGTTAAAAAAAATGCAAGGATGCATGGTATTAGTTAACAGGTTTGCAACAAGACTAGGGAATAAAAAGATCTACATAATCGATCTGCATTTAAATAGAAGCACGTTGCACACTTGAGAGCAGAATTCATAACATAAAATCAGAACTATAATCTAACTACAGTTTATACTGCAGTATTAATAAATTGTTTCTCAATAATGTTAACAATAGCAACCGTTTATTTTAATACAGTTTATTTTACTGAACATGGTGACACCTCCGTCCCATATTAGCCATGACATCGCTGTATATCTGAAAAGGTTCATAAGCAATAAAATGCTTTTCATTCTTTATTATAGTGCACTTTAAAAAATGTGATATGAAAATCTGCCATGTGCTGAAAAGTGCTTTGTCCTGAAAGCCTGTTGTATGCTTTAGAGGCTTTTGCTTGACATTTAAAAAAATATTCCTTATTCATTTTAATGTCACAGGATAATCATTAGCGCGAAGTCTATCAAATATAGAAATTACCAGAATAAAATGTTTGCCATTTCAAAAATTGCTTATTTTCAAATCGTAAAAAAATTTATAAGTGCTTCCAGGGACAAAGTTCAGGAAAGCAACCGGCCATTTCAGCTGGCAGTTTCCCTCCACACTTTATAAGTTATTCATTTATTTGAATTATATACGCTGCCTGGACAAAAAAAAAAAAAAAAAAGGTCACACACCTTATGATTTCATTCAGTCACCTTTAGATTTGGTTAGAGCACACAGTGTGGTGACCAGTTCATGTGTGAAAATGATTCCTCATGCACACAGAACAACACTTTCACAAAGTGAGTCCTGGAATATTGTACACGTGTCATCAGGGAAGAAAAACTCCATAGATGTGACACCTTGGCCATTCAGTACATTCAGGTCATCAGCTGACTTCATTTTATTGCCAAATAACGTTGCTGAGTCCAGACCTGACCAACTGCAGCAACCCCAGATCATAACACTGTTTCCAGAGGCTTGTACAGTGGACACTATGTATGATGGGTGCATCACATTTATCACTGGTTTAACAGCCTGTTATGATGAGAACAATCACTGGTGACATTAACTTAAAGTAATGCCACGACATTAAAGATTAAGAATACTGTTTGTTAGAGTTGTGTGATTTAAATGATTATGCAATTTTAAACAATCATGTTGGTCTCATAAATTAATTAAATTTTTCGAATTCAGAATTAATTCACATTCTTATAATTTTTTGTAATCAAATGTCAAACGTTCGCATCTTCAGCTGCGTTCCATTCCGAAGTGCACTTCACTGGGTGCTCCCTACTCCCTGCTCCGTTTGCAGTGAGCGTCAGTGAAGGGAACTTCCCTCGACAAAACTCCACCATTCGGAACACCCTTCGAAGTCACCAGCGCTGACATCACTTCCTCCGTGCGTTACCATGGTAACATAAGCCCCTCGGATACCTGTCGCTGCTGCTGTTTAAATTTCACACTATGGACATTAAGTATTCAATATTTATTGAGACAAAAACTGATATCATTATAAAACATAATATTGAAATGTTTATAACTTATAAATAAATTATTGATTAATAATATTACTTGATTAAAGATGTACAGAGATTTTTTTTTTACATATTACTAGCCTATATAATACTAAGGATTTCTTGATTAAATTAAACTTAAATGATTGTGTCCTTTTAATATGATGTTGTCCTCGATAATAATGATAATACATATATAAATCTTTTTTCGAGCTCCATTTTTTTCCATGCTCCAGCGAGACGCAATGACTGATGGGAATTTTTTCATTCCCTTTTCCGGTGAAGTGAACACCCATTGTTCAGTTGTTCCCAACACCATTCGCTGTTCCCTTTGAACTTGACATTTTCGCTCCCTGCGGTTTGGAATCACACTTAACATGGCTGAACACCCTGCGAAGTAGTAGGCCGATTGGAACCACCTACTTGTATTTTGCAAGATTATTGCTTCTCCTTCTTTTGAGTTCATGGGAAATACCGCCACCTACTGGACTGGAGTGTGGAGCAGAAGACTGGCAGGCAAAAAAGATTATTGCGTTGTATGAGACATGTTATTTACACAATCAACAACACCATTTATTTAGTGTGTGGATGCTTATTACTATTATTTTAAAAGCTATAGGAAATTTAGCTGCCTGAAATAAATCACACAGGAAATTTCAGTGGTGTGGAATTTAATTTAATTGGAATTTTTTTTGGGAAATGTCCAAAAAAATGGTATTTCCAGTCTGCTTGTGATCCACAGCTCCACTGGTTATTCATTAGAAAATGAAAGTCATTACAGCCACAATTTCCAAGTAGACTATGAAATCATTCAAAAGTCGAACACTTTGCTAGTCACAAGGTCACTGTATTTTTAGAATAACACATACAGTCATTGAAGTTGTTTCACTCAGATATGTATATTGGCTCCGTTTAAATTAAATGAGTTGCATTAACACAATTTGTTTTTGCACAACAGATGTAATTTGATCATTAATTTTCAAAGCGCTGAGTAAAATCAGACCCAAGCTCAGGATCAAGCTCACGCATAGCGTGATGATGTTTCCCACTGTGCTATTTCTTCCTATTAGGGCCAACATCCTTACAAAGTCGAACAGCATAATTGAACTATGTGAATGGATCACACACACTCTACATCGTTTAAATTAGTAGACTGGATATTAGTGTAAATTAAAGTTAGAATAAGCAGTGAAATCAGCCGCCGTCCACATTACTTGGAATACATGTACAACTGCTGAATCATGTGGTTTTCTAATCAGTCAATCGAGAAGTTTTGCCGATACAGGTGAGGAGCTTGAGTTAATGTTCACATCAAACATCAGAATGAGGAAAAGTGTGGTCTCTGTGACTTTGATCGTAGCAAGGGTGTTAATACCAGGTGGGCTGGTTTAAGTGTCTCAGAAACTCTGAGCCTCTGAGATCTTCACTCACAATAGACTATAGAGTGAAGACAGAATGCTGCGGAAAAAGAGAAACTTGAATTGAATTGAACGAGCTGCAGTTCCGTTCAGGTCAGAGGAAAATTTCCAGATTTGTTCGAGCTGCCAGGAGAAATAGAATAACTTCTACAATCATGCATTATGACCATGGTGTCTGAAAAGCATCTCAGCATGAACAAATTCTCTAAACTTTATGTGGATGGGCAAAAGTAGACAAACCAAAACTGGACTTTTAAAAAATCATTAAAAAAGTCATTACAGCCACAATTTTTTAGGGCTTTTAAGGGCTTTAAAGACCCGTGATATCACTGTGCCCGTGATATCTGTGTATATTCTGTTATAATGTTGAAAAAAAAAAAAAAAACAGGGATGTTTAGTTCAGTTTTGTAGCAATGTAGTTCATTATAATTTAATACCTAATGAATAAAAATTTTACAAGTGAGCTTCATTGTATATATCTTAACATATTGTAATTAAGCTCTTATGTATGGTACTTAAAGTAAAGTGTTATCAATTTAATTTACAATAAATTAGAAAGTTAATTTATATGCCTGTTTTGATCAATTAGCAGAAAGTGTCTCTGATTATTAGCATTAAATAAAATATTGTACTAGAATTTATATTGATCAGCCAACACTATGATCACTGACAAGTGAAGTGAACAACATTGATTAGGGACTATACACCACTAAACTGGTGACAGGATCATGGGCACACAAGGCTTACAGTACCAAAGGCGCCAATGCAGCACAGCTCGTTGGAAAAAAAGCCAATGCTGGCTCAGTAGAAACGCACCAGAACACCCCCAGTGCACCAAAGCCCGCCAAACCAGCCTCGAAACTCCCCAGATCTCAATCCGATCAACCACTCATGGGATGCAAAAGACAGAAAAGTCTGATCCACAGGGGCCCCACCCTGCAACCCACAACACCCAAAGCTTCTAGCCACCCAAAGCTAACGGCCTCAATGTGAAAAACAAAACAAAATATTTAATAGAACCTGTCTGACGAAGTGAAGCACGCTAAAACATCTAAAAAAGAAACACAATCTAAAGAAATTCAAGAACAAGTATGAAACAAAGTAATTGACATGCATAAGTTTGGAAAAGGTCATCAAGCTATTTCTAAGGCTTTGGAACTCTGGTGAACTACGGTGAGAGCCATTATCGAAAAATGGAGAAAACTTGGAACAGTGGTGAACCTTCCCAGTAGTAGTAGCCTACCAAACTCGGCACCTCATCCAGAAGCTCAGAAAAGAACCCAGAACAACATCTGAAGAACTGCATGCCTTACTAGTCTCAGTTAACGTCAGTGTTCATGATTCAACAATAAGAAAGAGACTGGACAAAAAGGGCTTCCAAGTGAGAGTTCCAAGGCAAAAGCTACTGCTGACCAAAAAGAACACAGAGACTCATCTCACATTTGCCAAAAAACTTGCAGAGACCCTTCAGGGCTGCCACCGAGGGGCCAGAGCCACCCCAGTGTCACAGGGAAACCTAAAACCTAGGTGGGTTAACGTTGACAGTTTTAATGTTATAGCTGATTTGTCTACATTCATTAGTGTTTTTGTACTTATGTTATGTACTAAGTCATTAATTTATTTAACAATTAATGCTGGTGCTGATTTTGTTATTCAAACAGGCATTAATCTATACATATAATAAAACTGTAAATATTGAATATCTGTACTGTATCTGTACTATATGTATTAAAGATATTTGTAAAAAAAAATTGGGTGTGGGGGGCTGGGGGTAAAATGAGTAATAGAACACAAAAAGATGTTTTTTGTCATTTTTGTCTGACTGTTTGTCTGTCTGTTTGTGCGCGCATCACATAAAAACTGCTGAGCAAATTTTAATAAACGCGATCTCACACCTTCATTCCGCGCACTTCATGGTAACACGTAAACATTTTAGCTCATTCCAAAATTCAACTGGACAAATTTTTAAAACGTGCTAATAAGTGTGCAATTAAATTCCACGAGAGCGAAGTCGCAGGCACATGGAGTAGATAATATAAGCCAAGACTTTCATAATTTATTACATTATAAGTCTTAAGTCTTACTACAGTAACAGAGACAGTAGAGAATTTATCTATATAAACTGGTATGCAGGTTATAATAACATACAAAACAGTTGCTGTGGATTACACTGAACAAGAATTTTAAAATGTGATGTTTGTCTGCCAAAGATGATGTTTATCTTTCCAAGTGCAGAAGTTACGTGTTGAGTTGAACACCATCTCCATTTTGTCCAGTCTGCAGCCTGTGACTGATCTCTTGAAGTCTGTTGCTTTGCTTTGTAGTAACATAAGCTGTAGATAATAGCATTTATAGCATTCAAGGACATCAGTCTTGTCAAAAAATAGCCTTGCTTTTGTCTGTTTTTGTGCAGGCTGTCTATGTTTTTTTTATACCGTAGCTCATCACTCAGGTGAACACCCAGGCAATTGAAGCTGTGCTATTTAGATGTTCTGTTGATGAATTTTAATAATAATAATTAGAGCTAGGGAAGAGTTTTGTTTAAGTACTCAGTTATTAACATTATATTTGGTTCTGAATAATTGGTTATGCTTAACTGCTGAAGGAAACTGTATAAAGCTTGCAAATTTTAAAAGACCCGGGACCTGGTTAAATGTTGTGTCATACTGTATGTCACTCCAGCAAAACCGCTACGTTTAATAGAGTTTATTGAGTTTTATGCAGTTACAGCTTGTTCAGATGATCCACGTAAGATATAGTTTAGAGTTTAGTTAATACTTATGGATAAACAAATTTCATAGCGTATTCACATATTTTGCTTTCAAGGATTTTCCACACTTAAGTAAAAGAATAGAAATAAAGATGTTTTTTTTTTTTTTTTTTTGGCATTGGAGGAAAAGATGTGTCATCATTGGCTTTTTTCCATATTGCTCCACTTAGTGTTTTAGAGACCGGCTGTGTAAAGGAAACTGTACACATTTCTTACAAGAGCATTAGCAGCCTCTTTCTAAATTTCTGCACATCAATAAACATTCTGGTGCTAATGTGTTTAGTCTAGTTTATCTCACATCTGACTCACATTAGGTATTCCAACAATAAATAACACATTTTATGTATATATATA
>JAQMYJ010000018.1:15981602-15996542 GCA_030014305.1 Clarias laeviceps | reverse complement strand
GTGTATGTGTGTGTGTCCATGTGTATGTGTGTCTGTGTGTGTGTGTCCATGTGTATGTGTGTATGTGTGTGTGTGTGTGTGTGTGTGTGTCCATGTGTATGTGTGTATGTGTGTGTGTGTGTGTGTATGTGTGTGTGTATGTGTGTGTCCTATTATCTGCGTCTGGATGCCAAGGGCTCAGTGGATTTGTGTGTGTGTGTGTGTGTGTGTGTGTGTGTGTGTGTGTGTTTGCATGCCTGCGTAATGACTGAGAGCTCTTGTACACGATGCTTGTTGTGTGTCTCTCGCCATCTCTCAGGTGATGAGGGTTTTAGTGTTGGCTATCAAAAGCTATTACGAGTCGCAAAAGCAGGCTGATATGAAAACGCTTTTATAAGCGCCGAAAGCCGCACACTAGAGACTCCTCAGCGACTATATACTACTGCTCTCTCACACACACACACACACACACACACACACACACACACGTATCCGTGTATATACTCCGAGTTAAAATGACTGCATGAATAATTACCCTGAAATGGAGAGATAAGTGGTGATAATGCTCTTGGAGCTGGCACTTAAAGAACATCTCTGTCTCGCACTCCTCCACTCCCCCTGTACTCCTCCTCCCTCTCTCTCTTTCTCTCTCTCTTTACTCCTTGATCTTGCTTTCTCTCTCTCTCTCCTTTCCTCTTCCTGTGTGAACATCTCTCCTGCTTTTCTTTCTCCATTTCTTTCCATCTTCTCTCTCTCTCTTACGCCTTCTATCTCTCACTTCCTGTCTGTCTTCCCCAAAACATCTCTTCCTTGCACTCTATCTCTCTCTCTCTTTCTCTCTCACTCTCTCTTTCCCTCCCTTTACATTGCTCTGTTTCTCTTTCACTCTCTTCGGTGTCTTTCCTTCATTTCCGTCTTTCCTCTCTCTCAGTTTTCTCTCTCTTTTTCTCCTTCTGCCCATCCCTTTTTTGCCCTCTTTTCTCACTCTCTCACTGTTTACATCCATTTCCTTCACTCTTTCCATTTCTTACCTCCTTTCTGTCTCCATAACCACTCCATTTGTTCATTCCTTCACTCTTGCTTATCTTCTTCCCGCCGTGTCTCCCTTTATCTCTTTCATTCCTTCACTCATTATTTCTTTCGACCGATCTTTTCCCCACTGTTGCATTCTGTTTCTGTCACTTTTCCACCTCTTTCCCTTTTTCTTGCTCTTTGTCTCTCACCCTGTCCCACTCTTACATCTCTCTCCTTCACTCTTTCTCTCTCTCTCTCTCTCTCTCTCTCTCTCTCTTTCTCATTCTGTCTTCCTCTCATTGCCTCACTCCTTTTCTGTCCAATTCTTTTTAAACATTTTCTTCACTCTTTCCATTTCTCACTTCCTTTCTGTCCCCATAACCACTCTGTCTGTTCATTCCCTTCCTCTTGTTCTCTCTCTTTCCACAATGTGTCCAATTCTTTAAATGTCTTTCCTTCACCCCTTCTCTCTTTGAACTTTCCCTCTTTTACCACACGTCTCCTCCCTCTTCCATCTCTTTTCTCTGCCACTCCGTCCCACTCTATCCATCTCTCTTTCTCTTTTACTCCTTGCATCTCTCACGTCCTGTCCACCTTTCTCACAACCTTCTGTCACTTTCTTTGTCTCTCTCCATCTCACTCTTTCTCTCATTCCTTCATTCCTTTTTCCCTGTCTCTATCCTCACACTATCCCACTCATTACATCCATTTTATCCACTATTTCAACTACTCACTTCCTTTCCATTGTCCCCATAACCACTCTATGTCTGTTTGTTTCTTCACTTCTTTTCTCTCTTCCCTTAAAGTCCCACTTTTTCCCTTTCTTTCCTTCACTCCTTCTTTCCATTTCCTGTCTCTCATGTCCTAAATCTTTTTCCTTCTTTATTACTCTCTCTCTCTCTCTCTCTCTTTCTCTCCTTCTGCCCCACTCTCTCCCTTCTCTGCCTTCCCTACAACCTCTCTCTTTCTGCCTTTTTTCAAGCACACACACTTCAATCTTTACACCTGATGAAAGACAGATCAGCACTCCTTCTTCTCTCGTGGACAGAGGGAACACTTCAGCCACTACAGTGAACGCATGCTGCCTAATTCCCACATTAGCATAAAGCCGGGCGTTCAGGATAAAACGGAGCTGCAGCAGATCACAAATTCTGCAATTGATTAAACTATTGCTTTTAACGGCGAGGCTGTTGAACTGTGCACTCAGCAGCGCGCAGCCTAGCATCGCGCCTGCTGTAAACACATCTCACTGAGCTCATTAGCTAATTGCTAAGCCGTTTACAAGTGCAATCAGAGAAGCCAGATAAAGCAGCACTATTTACAACTAGTCTAGAAAATCTGTGTGTATGTGTGTGTGTTTGCAATTTCTCTTTAAACTCATCAAATCGAAAGTACTGTAAGTGTGCATTTGTAAGTAGTGTTTTTTTCCTCTTTTTACAACCCCAGTTGGAGTCGTCTGTAAAGTCTCTGCACCGTGTACTATATTGAAAACACATTATTTGATGGTTTACATTTAATTTAATTGTTCGCTGAAAAAATGCACTCATTTCAAATCTGGTTGTGGCAACATCCTCCAAAAAAGTTGAGACAAGGCTAATAACAAGTTGAATTATGTTATAGAATACAAAGAGTTTCAAAGACACGCCTACTGCCGTGGTCTCCAACATTTTTCGCACCACTGATCAGTTTAATGTAAGACAATTTTCACTGCGGAATCAGTGTCAGCCCTGAGCTCGTTTCCCTGTGGCGAGACGTTTCCATCTAGGAGTGATGCGAGACACAAAAAAATGTTGGTTTTTTTATTTTCATTTCTCTCACTGCAAACGACCTCGCTTCACAAAGATAGGTTGTTGGAAATGGACGCAGGGTTTTTAGGGCTTTTGCTTTGATTTTAATCTGGAACATTCTGGCAGCGATGACGTCTCAAACATACTTTTAAGGCCGAATCTACAGTATTACAGTATACAGAGTCACCTGTTGCGATAAACTTGTAATTTAGGTAGGACTCGTGACCTTTTCTTTTAAAGTTTTAAAGTTTTCCTTTAAAATTCTTTTCTTGTCTTTTTATCTCAGGGTCTCACCTGCTGTCTCACCTTTTTTCCAAGAAATAGACATTTGTTTCTTTACTCGTTTTTTCGCTAGAGTTAGCTTAGCTTGTAACATTAACTTAATTTTATTAGGCATCAAAACAGATACAGAAAGAGCTTTAAGGAAACGTATAAAATGGAAATATATATATGTATATATTTAATATATATAATTTTTTAATTATTATTATTATTATTATCATTATTATATCTATTATTCAACCAGGGCCCGTATTCACAAAAGTTGCTCCTAGTGACGGAATTCTAAGAAAATTCTTAGAATTATGACATTTTCTTTGAATTTTCCCTTAAATTTAGGACTAAATCTTAGTAAAGATAAAAATGATTCATGAAACATCTTAGCCCTAAAAACAGCTTTAAGGTAAAAATTGTTAAGAATAGAGAGGAGGTTAAGAATAAGAGTTTGTATAGCAGAGGACAAAATGGTATAAGAAGAAATATTCTCCAAACACTGAACGTGAAGCTAAAAGTAAACACTGCTCTTCTGTCCAATTTGGTTTTTTTGTTCTTTTACTTCCTTCCATCTCTCTTGGATTGTTGGCTACATACCATCTAAAAGTGCAACTTAAGTAGACTGTCCTGCAATCATGTAAACTGGTAAAAGCTGAGCCATTTTGCTCCCATCAATCAAAAGTGGATTACAAATAATAAAATCAGTATGGTAAATAAATGTAAGAACTTAAATATAGTATTTACTGTGTGGAAATTGGTTGCTCCAAGAATAGACTAATTTTCAACATTTGTCTGTTTAATTATCTTTAAGATATTTAGCCTTTAACAGAAACTTCGCATAAAGAAGCCTGTAGTCATAATTATACAATTTCTTTATATAAAGTACAAACATTATGATTTCACTGTCTATTCTATTATCATATATTCTATTTTCACAAAGAGACACATTTCGAGATCTTTACAGAGGTCAGAGCTTACTTTTATCAACCAATCACAGTCCTTGAATTGCTGCATCATCCCTAGCAACGGGGTCAACCACACCTCCTCCCTAAGATAAAGGTTTTTGTACTTCCCTTACTCAGAGTTGCTCTGAGAAGTTTCCTAAATCACTTTTAGTCTAGGACTCCCAGCTAGGACTTTTTAAGCTAAGATAGGAGCTCTCTGAGAGAATTCTAAGAGGCTTTGTGAATACGGGTCCAGGTGTTTGGGAACCACAGGCCCAGTCCTGCAACAATTCTAGAGCGATGCTTTGCAGATTCGCCAACAAATGCATCTGTAAATTATCCAGATATTTCAGGATAACAGGATTTCCCCAATGTTAACATTTTCAGTAAAATTCAAGGAAACCCATCAAATCTCAGGGCGTAAAAAGCAGGCACGAAGAAACACTTCTGGATACGTGTATAATTGCCGATCCCTTCAACATCACCGTCTTAAAAACTGTCAGATGTTTATTGTGGAAATCATGATGTGGGCTTGAGAACACTCTGGGAAACTTGTCCATTAACATCATGCACACGGCAACTTGAGGCTTAAGGAAGCCGTGCATTAATACCGTCCAGACGCGTCAAAAACTGGGCTCTGTCTCACCTGAGACGGATAGTGACACACTAGAAATGTGTTTTGTCATGTTTAAATAGTTTTTGGAATCAACACCCATCAACCTTTGTCCATCAAAGAGGAAAAGGACCATCCAAGCTGTTATTAGCATCAGGTCCAAAAGCCAGAATCAGTCATGTGGCAGACACCCTTATCCAGAGCAATTTACATTTTTTATCTCTTTATACATCTGAGCAGTTGAGGGTTAAGGGCCTTTCTCAAGGGTTTGAACATGGGCCCTGCCGAACCGTAGTCCAATGCCTTAACCACTGACCCTGGTGTGTGTCCGTTCACATGGCATGTGTGAACTGTATATCTGTGAGGGCGCCATTAATGCAGAAAAATGTGTTCCTTTTGGACCAGCATATGCTGCCATCCAAAGAGACATCCCTGTACTGTATATTCCAGCAGGACAAGGACAAGGAAAAATCTCGCTAGTTTAACTTGACCAACTGGTGTCTTCAATGTCCCAATACTTAATAAAAGCATTATTAACAGAAAGGGTAATGTTTCACACTGGTAAATTGTCCTTACTGTCTTGTAGGATGTGAAATGAGTACACGTTTTCAACAAATAGTTTAAATTCACAGAGTAAATCATCAAATAATGAGTTGTTATAGAGTTTCCAATAAAGTACAAGGTGAAGAGACGTTACAGGTGACCCCTTTTTGGTTTATCGACAGCCTCCGTTCTGTCCCAACTTATTTGGAAATGTGGATGCTGAAGACATTGTCTTTACATCTTTTCAAATTCTTTCTTTCATTTTACTTAACATATGCCGCTTGGTGAGGGGTGCCCAAACGTTAGCAAATTAGCGTATCGAACAGTTTGTCCAAAAGATACTGAAAAAGAAAGTGATTCCTGTGTCGAGATGACACCCACTACTGTGTGTTTTTTAAATTGTTTTCTATTTTTATAAGATAACAATGTGTCACTGTCAGACAAAACATGTCTAGTGTGTGTCAGAGAGAGAAAAAGAGAGAAAGAGAGAATGGTGGCTATAATGCTCACTTAGTGTTAGCTACATCACTTTTGTATCTCTGGGGAAAGTGTGTAGCAACCAGAAGCAAGTGTGTAGCTACAAATTAGCATTTTTTTTAGCATGTTTTTTTTTTTTTTTCTAAAAGAATCACAGAAACAATTCAGCCGGGCGAAATGGAGATTTTGTAGAAACAGTAATGATGATAATACAGTCACGTGGCACTTACAGTATTTGCAATAAACAATGCAATTAATAAAAAAACAAAAAAGCTTTTCTGTCAGCTTGCAGGTTCGGCTCAGATCGCATCCTAAAAATATATCCAAGCCGCCGGTGAGCCACTTCATATACGGCCCATATGCCGCAGCCCGGTTCTGTTGAAACCACGTGTCAAAACTCCTTCATAGTGTGTGTGTGTTTGTGTGTGCTTGAGTGGGCTCGTAACGCTGCAGCGGGTCCACCTCCTCAGGCCGGCTCTGAGACCGCTACGTACAGCTAGGTCAGCGCCCACACGCGCGAGAAACCGCCTGCCGCCTGACACAAGATCATCTATTATAGCTCTGTATCAGTGACAAGATCGGTCTCTCCGTGGGAAAGAGCTGTAGGAGAAAGCAAGAGACGAAGAGAGAGAGAGAGAGAGAGAGAGAGAGACCGAGCTAACAGATGGCTGCAGAGCGAACAGATCCATTACGCCGAAGCAGGCATTGATTGTGTCGAGGGCCGTAATTGAACAGGGCAGCGAAACAGACTGAGGGATGAAGGCAGTGTCATGTCAGAACGAGAGAGCTGGGGATTTCTGCAGAACGCCGTGATGGAGAGAGAGAGAGAGAGAGAGAGAGCGCGGGAGTCTGAGGCAGACCTGATACGGAAATCACTCACAGCAATCAGGGAGACAGAGAGAGAGAGAGAGAGAGAGCTTCTATACCTGTCTTTCTCTCTCTCTCTCTCTCTCTCATACTAACATAAAATATTGTCATCATCATCCACTCAAGTGTATCTGCTGTAGACATGGCCAATTTGTTCCCCTTCATCCTGGACTAATGTCTCCGTGCTCTCGCTTCTGGTGCCGAGCACTAACACCCTCACCCCCACCCCTACCCGCACACACACACACACACACACACTCTCTTTCTCTTTAACATCTTGTCTTACTTTCCAGTCATTCTTCTCATTCCTTCTTTCTCGCTTTTCACCCCTGAGTGAACACACTGTCTCATCAGTCTGACCTGTAGCTCCCTGTACACCGATGTAGAGACATTCTGACTCTTTGTTCTTTCTCTCTCTTTCTCCCTCTTTCTTCACTGTCGTTCACACGGCATCGTGCTAATCTTACCGGCAGCTGGGATTATTGTTTTGTTGGATAATTTTGCAATCATAGCCATAGCGTCTTCAACTCGTAGAAGGAAGAGAAGGTCTTTCCTCTGGGTCCTGTGCCCTTGTGTGCGTGTGTGTGTGTGTGTGTCTGTGTGTGTGTGTATGCATGTGTGTGTGATCCCCTAGGTTAGACCATGCATACTCTCTCTCCTCATGCCTCACTCCAACACCTGTTGTGTTTTGCTTTTTTTTTTTCTCATATTCATAGTCATTTGACTTTCCTTCTCCTTTCTTCTCCTCTCTCATCCATTCTCCTCTCTTCTCTTTTTCTTCTCTTCTCCTCTCTTCTCTTTTTTCACATTTTCTCTTCTTTTCAATGTAATGTGCTTCCTTTCTTTCTTTCTTTCTTTCTTTCTTTCTTTTCTTTTCTCTATTCCTGCCTTCTATGTTTTGTTGCTTTTTGTATGTTTTATCATATCCTTTCCCCTTTCTACTTTTTAGGGTGCCCCAGCTACTGTTATCGTTATGTGCAAAAAACTTTAATTAATGCGGGATCCCTCCTCCCCACTGGGAATTGTCTTTTCTGAGGAATCCGATGCCAAGAAACAACTTGAATTTTCAACGCATCCCCGCGAAACTTATATTAAAATGTTCGGCATAATGGAATAAAAATCCCTGGAACCCCAACAATATGTATAATGAAAGCATAATGGAATGAAAATCTCCCCAACCCCAGTAATACACACCGTTTTCGAGTTATGAGGATTCAGTTGGTACCCGTGCTGAAACACTTTGTTCCCTGACTCCTAGCCTGTTCGTATTTAGTTTAAAGGGCTTAAAAAACGGCTTCAGTAAAAATCATGTCGATCAAAAATAATTCACCGATTCAAAAAGTGCCCTTGAAATCAGTACAAAAATCACTCCTTAGACTATGATGGGGTTTGTAGAGTGGATAAACACTACCAAGACACTTTTGGACCACTTCAGAAAAACTGTCATCCTGCACTTACTTTTTGAAATACACACATTAACTTTGACATCCCACAACTGTAAAGCTTCTTTTCTCAAACAATCAGTAACAAGCTGGCCCTATCATCTGGAGATCGCAAGCATCCCTGGTGAAGTCTCTCACAGCCAAGAGAGAGCTGATTGGTCGAGGGAGTTGAGGCACTGTAGTCCTCTCACAGCAATCACGGCTCTTTAGCTAATCATATGTGACAGTGCAATTGGCTGATTGTGTTGTCCAACTAGCCAGTTTATGCTGAATACTGTACATTCGCAGTGTATGTGAGATTCGCAGGTGGCGGGGTTGGTATACAGGAAGGTACAGTAGTCCCCGACTGTTGAACGTTTCTTTTCCAGGAGCATGTTCGTAAGTCAGATTTGTTCTTAAGTCCGACAAAGTGAGTCTTATACGCCTTCGACACTAATATACAATCTAAAGCATATTAATCCACTTGACTAAATCGCTGTCCCCTTTCCCAACACTGCCATCATGTGGCCAAAAACTGTAACCTTGCCTAAGAAATGGCTCTCACACAGTAACAGTGTAACAGTGTTGTCTGTGCGCCTTTAAATCACGAAGGGAATTTTGTCTCAGAGCTGTTTTCCTTTGTATTTGACTGCGAACTGTGTTTTGTTAGGGATTTTCCTAAATTAGGATTATTCACCATCAGGACAGCTTTACAGGACAGCCGTTTTCTATCATCCGGTTCCTGGACTGATTCATTGGAGCCCGTGAGGCCGACACGTTTCTCCTGCACCCCCCCACGCACACACATACACTATACCAGACTTTAGACATTTTATACATTCACTTCCACACTAAAAATATTGTGCATAATTGTAAATATTGGTAGCTGGTGCACTGCAGTATCTATTTTATGTACAATACACATGAGCTTTTTCTATGATTTGTTCGCATCTTCGAATGTTTATAGAATCGTAGTCCGTTCATATCTTCGGAAATTTGTAACTCGGGTGTTCGTAAGTCGGGGACTACCTGTACGAATTTACGGACTGTTTATAAACGTTACGGTCAGAAATGAGCCATGATTGTCAGTGTTTTGCCTGCTTCACAATTTCTCCAGGAATTGTACTAATCTTTCATTTTTTCTTTCTCTTCATCATGTTTTTGCTTTGCTTTTTGCCAGTTTGTTCTCAGTTGTCCCTTTAACGTTCTCTTCTCTCATGTTCTCTTATTGTTTTGGCTTATCTCCTCAATGTTTGTGTAACTTAGTTTAGTTTATTCTCTCTCTCTCTCTCTCTCTCTCTCTCTCTCTCTGTTTAGCTTGTGTATAATCATGTTATCTATTTGCATGATAAAGATAAGACGCGGAGGCCATTAGAATGAACAGGAGCTGATAATGTGGAGATAATTTAGAAATCATTATTTAAATGTCACGCCGTAATGATAAAACCTCACTAATAGTTCTGTCCAAATGTCAAATTGGAATTATTCAATTACATCTTCAGTCCAGGGGCAGTGCCGGGAATACCAATCTAGACCTTCAGTATGTGTGTGTGTGTGTGTGTGTGTGCGTGTGCGTGCACGTGTGTTAAGCATGCTCTTGTTAACTTCAATTACTTTACTCTCCAAATATCCAGTTTATTCTAATGTCTGCTTTGCAAATAATCTGATACTGTATCTGCGAGCTGTTTTCCATCTCAGGATTATTTGTACATAATTTTGTACTGTATTCAAAGACAAATGTTTTCCAATTATTCCTATTTGCGCCGTCTCCACAGCGACAGATTTACCGTCTTTTATTGTCAATTATGCGTTTTCCGTAAAAAGAAAGAAGACGGCGAGAGCGACGCACGGTCGCCAGACAGGCTCGTGCGTTATCAGTCACTGCAGCATGATCTTAAACAGAATATCTCAGCATCTCAGCCTTTCTGTCTTCTCTTGTATCTCTGTATCGACTGTAGAAAGTAGACGAGCTCGGGTCAGAGTGTCTCTCGTCTCCAAAACCGACCTTGACCCGCTTTGAAGAGGAGGAGTAGAGGATCTTCCACACAAATGCAAAGAGGAAGTGTCACACCAAGTCTCTCTCCTTCTGTAGATCACACAGTGTGTGTGTGTGTGTGTGTGTGTGTGTGTGTGTGTGTGTGTGAGAGAGTTCATACAAAGTGTGTAAGAAAACCCTGGTGTGTGTTAGGGATGTCATGCAATAAAATAGCAGTAAAAAATGATGATATCATTTATTAAGAAAAAAAAGCTGTCCAAACCTGCCTACTTATGTATGTGAAAAAGTAATTGTCCCCTAAACCTAATAACTGGTTGTGCCATGCTTGGCGGCAACAACTGCAATCAGGTGTGTATGCTGTAACCGACAATGAGTCTTTCACATCGCTGTGGAGGAATTTTGGCTCGCTCTACTTTTCAGAAGTAATCACATTCGGCCACAATGGAGGGTTTAACCTGTTTAAGCTTATGTCATGGCACAGCATCTTAATAAGATTTATGTCCGAACTTTGACTAGGCCATTCCATAACATTAATTATATATATATATTTTTTGTTTGTTTGTTAGTTTTTTTGAGTGATTCATGCAGAGGTGAACTTGCTGGTGTGTTTCGGATTATTGGCCTGCTGCATAAACCAAGGGGGCTTGAACATGAGGACACAAACTGATGGCCAGATATTCTAACATCAGTATTTTCTGGTAGACTGCAGAAGTCATGGTTCCATCAATTATGGCACGTCGTCCAGGCCCTGAAGCTGCTAAGCTGCCCCAGACCATCACGCTACCACCACCATGCCTGACTGTTGGCATGATGTTCTTTTTATGTTAAACTCTGTCAGTTTTAGACCACATGTAACAGGACACACACCTTCCAAAATGTTCAACTTTTGTATCATCAGTTCTCAGAATATTTGCTCAAAAGTCTTGTAGTTGTAGTTTGTCTTTAAAAATTGTAAATATATTTTAAATGTCAAAGCTCATATATAGACCATTAAAAAAAAAACATAACATAAGATTTCCCATATGTGTATTGCTTTTTTTGCATTTTCTTAGCCAATCAGAATACAGATCCTGGAAACAGCTGTGAATAAATACCTTCTTTAAACCCACTAATGTTCATGACTGTTCAGGTATTTCCCACCCATTTTCAGTATTCACCTTTAAGTTACATTTCTGAAGAACTATATAAGGGATTTTTTTTATTTGTAATGCCATCCTCAATGTTCACCGAAATATAAGCTAAAACACAACTAAAAGTGGAAGAAAACTGGGTTAACCGCTAGCATTTAGCCACTAACAGAAACAAAGGGACTGGAGATGTGGCTCCATATCAGTCATGTTTTAAATGTGACATCTCTAAGGCTAAAATAAATTTTTTTAATCACAAAATAGCACTCTTACTGTATATCGACACAATGTGGATCTGTTGCTACTAAAAAATGATGAAATTGGCTTTAAATTTTTCACACCAGTGCTCCGGTACATTCTGACTATTCCTCTCATTTACTCTTAAAGACTCCTGTTACTGAACATCCAGATCTTAGGATGGCCGTTTCATTGTTGCCTTTGTCATCGCAAGTGTTTGGTTTAGTACTTTTTCTAGTAGTGTTTAGTATTTCAGCTTTGAGCTTTTTTGAGCTTGTTAAAGAAATTAGATGACAAATTGACAATAAAATGAGCTACTTAAGAAAATATAGAGATGGGAGAAAATCGATTCAATTATGATATCGCAATTCTGACTCCACAACTGATTTTCAAAAATACATTTTTGATTTATATAAAGCATGTTTCCATTTGAGGTGGTACACAAAGTTCATCGTGGCTCAAATGCTTAAGTCTCTGAGTTACTGATTGGGAGGTCAGTGGTTTAAGCTCCAGCATCACCAAGTTGCACTGTAGGGCTCTGACCCCAGCTTCCTACAGTATCCTACAGTCACTGGGTACAGTAACTATTGTGCACATTTTATACCTTGAGCTGGTTGCCAAGTAAAAGAGCAAAAAGCAAGTTACTGAGGATCTAAACATGCCAGAAAACCATTTTTTGATATTGTAGAAAACCTGTACTGTATTTTTGTAAATGCTAGATTTTTTCAGGATGTAAATTCTATTAAATATATTTTATCAATGTTATAAATTTTTAGTATTTTTGTTTTTTAGCTAAAGATATTACATTAAACGTATGCAAATGAGTTGACTGAGATTACTAAGCTTGCCTTCATGCTCATACGTACTGTTCAGGTGTGAATTTCAGATTTCTAAAAATTATATGTGGGATTAATATAAATTTCTTTGGATCTAATAAGAAATGTAGCAAAATATGAGTGACCAAATAAATACCATGGGTGAATAAAGAAAAGAAAAGAATGAATCAGAAGCATTAAAGGTTAACGTGAGAGCATTGCGCAGAGCCAGGTGTACACCGAGGGGAAAAAACGAAGCGTATACTGTTGTTCACCTCGATGCAGCTGCAAAAAACGCATCCACAAGGCGTCTGACATTAACGTCGAGTTTACCAAGGCTGCCGCTCATCAGACTGCACCTGGGGCGCCCGCTAGATTCACTCTGCGTGAGGCACTCGGTTTAAAAGTCGCCGTGAAATGGTGGAAATGGTCAAATGTAGAGAGCCATAAAAGAAATAATAATCATATAAACACACACAGACAAAAGAAAAGGCACGTTTATGAACAGGTAGAGAAAATGTGATTAATGAAGTGCTTTTTCAATGAAAGCACTCGAGTTAGAACAAGTAAACAGTGTAGCAGGAATGAATTCGGCGGATGCACCATTGCATTCTCAACTGGTTTTCTTTAATAGAAAGGCCACTATGTGAATAATGTGTCACATCTAAAGTGAATAATTTAATTTATTTCACTTTCTTCATAGCCATAATAGCTCCTATACAATTTAGTGAAATGACCTGGGTTGCCATATCTCCACGATTTAAGCGTCTAAGTGAACATGTATTAGGTTTGTTTTTTAACAAATTAAAATTATTTTATTTACACATAAATGTATACAATCATTGTTAATGCATTATTTAAAGCTTATGCAGTATGCGCCTGATACCGATGTTCACAAATTCTCTATTCCTATTGGTTTATATTAAAAAGCTCGTTCAAGTTCATTATCATTTCTGTAGCAACAGCTTAGACAGATGAAGAAAATATATTATTGTTAATATTTAAATTTTAAACAGGACTTTCCTCTTGGATCTTGGAATGACGGTGGCGGAAAAAAAAAAAAGTTGTATTGTGACCTCATGTCTCCAGGGTTGGGATTAGGTATCTTGTCAAAGATTTCGTCTTTGTGTTTGTTTGAGGAGTTTGCATGTTCTTGCCATGCTTGGTGGGTTTCTTCCAAGTACCCTGGTTGCTCTGGACTGTAAGAGAGCTGACTGGTGTTTCCTAGTAGTCTGCAGTGTGTGAATGGGTGTGTGAGTGTGTCTGCTGGATTACACTCCAGTCAGGGTGTAACTCACATTGTGCCCTGAGTTCTGTGGCACCAACTTCATATATACAGCATATAATGGCATTACACTGTACCACTTTTCCTTTTTTTTTTTCAGTGAAACCTTGAGTATTAGATGATATCCAGTATTACTTATATTAAATACTGCTACTTTAAGTACTTTAAAGATGTGTGTTGCCAAATACTAGATACTTAAACTCAGGGTTTCATACTTATCTATTTGGGCAAAGAAGATTACAATTTTTTCAATTATAAGGAATTTCAGAGCCTTTTCGTACATTGATGTGATAGATATATTCTGCACGGGTGTGTTTTAATTGAAGCCCATTTCACTTGAGCTAGGAATGACAGATTGACCGCAGCAGTAAAACACAGCACAAGGCAATAAATCTCAGCACTGTGTTAATTAAAGAAAGTTTCTGTTGCCCTGTAAAGCTAAGTGTTAATATTCTAGAAAATGTCCCCATTCACAGATCGTTGTAACTTCATATGTTGGTTTAATGATGCAGAACTCATTGCTGCTGCGGTCACCCAGGAGCGGAGAGCTGGCTGTGCGCGGGACGGTGATTTCACCAAGGAAAGAGCTTTCACGCCTCTGTTCAGACAGCGTATAAAGAGACTCTCTGCTCCACCAACTTTACAGTGTAGCACTCTTCATGAACTCTCTCTCTCTCTCTCTCTCTCTCTCCTCCTTCCTCACTTTAAATGAGCATTTCTCCACTGCATATTCAAAGACCATACCTGAACGAAACAGAACTTGAGGCTGTGGCTTGAGGTTTTTTACACTAACTGGATAGTAAAATCAGCAACTTTCCGTGACAGCACATTTACGTTGCACATAGAACCAGTAGCTGTTACTTACTGGTACTGAGAAACCATTTCACTTAGTCAAACTTGGAAATATTTCTACTGACTTTTATTTTTTAAGTGAAGACTTCCTGAGCACAGGGTAATGACTGTCTTGAACTTGATACAGCGCTCCAGCTCAAATGACTTGAATCACCATCAGTATGTAATGTGTTGCGTTTGTGACTAACTACTGATTTTCATTATCCCCAATGATCAATCATCAAGCTCCATTATTCCTAACAACCAATCACTAATCACCATTATTCCCAATAATTAATCACTAATCTCCATCATTCCCAATGAACAATTACTAATCTCCATTATTCCCAATGGTCAATCACTAATCACCACTATTCCCAATGGTCAATCACTAATCACCACTATTCCCAATGGTCAATCACTAATCACCATTATTCCCAATGGTCAATCACTAATCTCCATTATGCCCAATGAACAATTACTAATCTCAATTATTCCCAATGCTCAATCACTAATCTCCATTATTCCCAGTGATCAATCACTAATCTCCATTATTCCCAATGATCAATCACTAATCTCCATTATTCCCAATGGTCAATCACTAATCACCACTATTCCCAATGGTCAATCACTAATCACCATTATTCCCAATGATCAATCACTAATCTCCATTATGCCCAATGAACAATTACTAATCTCAATTATTCCCAATGCTCAATCACTAATCTCCA
>JAQMYJ010000018.1:15951177-15967008 GCA_030014305.1 Clarias laeviceps | reverse complement strand
GCATGTTTGTTCTCCCCGCCCATCAATCAATCAGTGGTTGCATTATTATTATTATTATTATTATTATTATTATTATTTTATTCATTCATTTTTTTACTCAGTAATGAATATGGTTTAAAATGTATTGGTAACAATCCACAGGATAAGTAGTATTTAAGGATAACAGGAAATAGACAGACCTGTTGCTCTTTTAAAGTTAATGGTTATATGATGGTGCTGTTATCACTTATGTACAGTAATAGCAGCGGTGTACACTCATTCTCACTCAGCAGCCTTACTTCTCTCTTTTTTTTTCCAAGTCAATGAAACAAAAAAACACATCATGTAATTTTACAAAGAAAATGTAAAGTCTACACAGACTCTGTCTTATAATGAACAGAAAACTTTGCCATATAAGCAATTATATTTTTCTTTATAAAAAATATGCTTGTAGAAAATATGTCTATCATTAGGCTTCATTTTTGTGGATGATCCATCATACAAGTTCTTGTAAATGAGCTGTTATTATACAGTGAGAAAAACATATTCGAACAAAAGCTTTAATATAAAGCGGGTATAATGCACACACACACACCAACTGTGCTGCGCTATAAAGGATTATTTTATGAAAATAAAGTTTTCAAAGCATGCTGGAGACAGGAGGTCTCTGCCCATGATCATTTCTCTTCTATTGTATGATTGTATGATTGTACCGTACATCCCACTGCTCTGCTCTGCACATGTGTGTGTGGTCTTGCAATTCCATCAATTATAATATCTGTAACAAAGGTGTAACAGCCAAATCACAGAACAGCGTTTTTGTAAGCAAAAAGTCAAATACACAGCAGGTGGGTGCATTCTGGTAAGCTTACTTCCTCAAACAGTTTTGGGATTCGTGGTTCAAAACACACCAAGTGAACACATTGAGTGTAGAGAAACATCAAAGTGTGGTTTACTGTATGTTAAACGTGGATTAGCCATAATGAGTATTGTAAACGGCGGTTATTCAAATACAAAGCTAAGAAAGGTTCAATAAAGGCAGGCAGTGTCTGAGGCAGGACCCGAGTGAAGCCGTGGATAAGCTCCCAGAGCAGCCCGTGACTCTGCATCTGCAGCGGTAAAGACTGCGTTTAGCTCACAGCTAAACCCTTCCTCTGCTTTTTCATTTTCAAAACAGTTTTTATCTATTTTTTTTCCCTTTTATTGTTTGTGGATTTGGTCCCTGTGAGTGAGCTTTGGCCTTTGAAGCCGAGAACAAAGCGTGCGTGTGTTTGTGTGTGTGTGTGTGTGTGTGTGTGTGTGTTTGTGTGTGTGTGTGTGTGTGTGTGTGGTTTCAGGCTCTGAACCCTTTTCATCTATTCGCTCTGCCTCTGGCTGTCCCTTAGACTATAGCACACACACACACACACACACACACACACACACACACACACACTTATCTCTCTCGACCCATTCTCATTAATAAATAGCATCGTTATGGTGGTAGAATCCGGTGTTGGGGCCCGGACTCACTCCATAGCCCACTTCCAGTTCTCGAGGCCTGACTGCTCATAAATCTCTGAGGTCTTCGGCTGCGTGCATCCAGAAACCCTGAGCAGATAGAGAACACACTCTTTCCAGCCCTAGGTCATGCAAACGTACTCATTATTTTCCACTGGACGCTGTCAGACTTAAAACACGTCGAATAAAGCTGTTTCGCTTGGCAGGTTTCTGAACACCGCTAGGATTTTTTTTTCCTTTTGTTACCGTTTGCACGCTTGTCCCATTTTTATTTTTTTTTTCGCAGAAAATAAATTACGTTCGTGTTCTGAAATAGTGCTTCTTGCACATCGAGCTTACGGGATTATACGTGAACATTTGAAAGGTTTACTTATTATTTCAATAGTCCTTTATTTTAATCCCAGTATCCAGTGTTAATCTGGCAAAATCATATTTACACAGTACAGTATTGACCTGGGCAGCACGGTGGTGTGGTGGTTAGCACTGTCTCCTTGCACCTCCAGGGTCCAGGTTCGATTCCTGTCTCTGTGTGCATGGAGTTTGAACTTCGTCCCACAGTCCAAAGACATGTAGGTTAATTGCTGTTCCCAAAATTGCCCGTAGTGTGTGAATGAGAGTGTGAGTGTGTGTATGTGTGTGTGTGTGCCCTGCGATGGATTGGCACCCTGTCCAGGGTGTACCTCGCCTCGTGCCCTAAGCCTCCTGGGATAGACTCCAGGTCCCCGTGACCCTGAATACAGGATAAAGCCGTATAGAAGATGAGTGGGTGAGTATTGACCTAAGGCTCTATAATGAAAGGGGAAAAAAACAAGATGATGAAAATCTCTTTATTCTAATCCCACATCTAATCTCTTTCTGCGTTTTATTATTTCTTTGTTATTGCTGCAAGCCAGGTGGTATATTAACAACTTCTCCATGGGCAAGGGTGGCAGTCTCTCTGTAGAGTAATTACAAAACAGCTGATTAGAATTACAGAGGCAGCATGAGGGCAGGCTTTCATTAATTATCACATGGTTCTTTTATTGGTTTACTCAAATGAAGCCACACACATGCGCTCTCACACACACACACAAACACACACCAAAGAGCCTCTGATCAACCTTTTAAAAGATCTGACTTTGGTTTATGTGTTTTTTTCATTGCCAAGGGCAAAACCGTGCTGTTTGTAAGGTAAGATCTGATAACGATGTGGGTTTAATTAGATTAAGACGACGATGGAGCCGTATCAGTCTCTCGGATTCTCAGACTTATTG
Organism: Clarias laeviceps; assembly: GCA_030014305.1. Taxonomy (NCBI): domain Eukaryota; kingdom Metazoa; phylum Chordata; class Actinopteri; order Siluriformes; family Clariidae; genus Clarias; species Clarias laeviceps. The sequence continues at coordinate 15,964,276 of JAQMYJ010000018.1, read as the reverse complement.
GGTATAGGGTTTGGATACAGTGTGCAGAAATAAGAACTCAGAATGTTGTGTTTAATATACTCTCCGGTTAATAGCAAAACGCTGTGAACTCATTTTTCAGACTTTCACCTATTCTGGTTTCCTCTACGTTTCCTCTGATATACTGTACAAGGTCGTCTCTGTATATGCGACACGTCCTGAAATGTCAACCGCATCGCTTCTTTCTGTCACGTGATCCATAAAGCGGAAGTCAAAACTGCGGCTACGATGAGTGACCTAAATGTGTTTAATGGCTTTTTGGAGAATTTTGAAGCCACAGAAAAATGACTTCACACTCTGTTACTGCGCGTGCAGTTACAGTACCTCAGCATTGATGGTGTACAGGTACAGTACGTGTCACTTAACATCCAGGATTTGTTCCATGAAACAGGATGTGGATGTGGATGTTGTGCAAACACTATTTAAATTTTTAACAAAACAGTGGCTTAGCAGAAAGTTTAAGATTAAAATGTCTCGAACTTCAAAAACTGATCACATTGTGTGATCACTACAGTTGATTTGTCCTCGCTTCTCTTCTCTTCCTTTAACTTTTCCTCCTTTTTTTATTATTTACTCTCCGCTATTTTTAGCTCTTGATTCTTCTTTGTCCTCTTCTTTTAAAATTCTTTTTTCTCGTTTTTTGACTCTTTTCTTATTTAATCTTTCACTTTGGGCTCTTCATGGTTCTCTGCATAAATTCTCTGTTTATTCTCATTCTTTAATTCTCTTCTCTTACTTGACTTCTCCTCTCTTCTTCTTTTTTTTCTGATTCTTTATTTTTTTATTTACTCTCTCAGTTTGGGCTATTCTTGCTTCTTCTGTCATCTTTACCTCTTCTCTTTTGTATTCATTTTTCATTTTTGTCTCTTTCTCTTCCTTTCGCTTCTCTCTTATTTACTCTCTAATGATTTTTTGCACTTTTTATATCTTCATGCATTTCCTTTTTTCAATTCTTGTCCCTTTCAATAATTTTCTTGCTTTCCTTTTCTCTCCTCTTCTATTGCTCTATTTCTTTTTTCCATCAATTTTCCTTCTCTTCTCTGCCCTCTGGGCTTCGTTTTCTAAAAAAAATAAAAAATGAAATATTTCCTTTTATTATTCCCTGCTTTCATTTTGGGATCAGTATTGTACACTATGCAGAGGAATGGACATAATCAGTTTGGATTAGAGATCAGCTACGGCGCCATCACGTCACGTGAGCAAAGTAAACACATTAATCAGCGAGTGTGAAAAGACCAGGATGAGACTAATGCTGAAATACCACGCATGATGGTTTAGCTCAGGCGATCACCTTGCACCCGAAACTGGACTGAAATCGTTAAATCTTTGAAATTTAGCTTTCTTCACTTCACTTCAGATTCAGATCTTTAGATGGTAAAAAATATCAGAATTTGACCTTCTGATCCTCTGATCGACCTCGAGTGCTTTATTATGTGGCTTTATTATATGTCCCTGTGTGCATACTGTTTGGTATATATGAGTGTGTCAGGGTGTATTTCTGTGTCTCTGTAACTACAGTCTAGCCACAGGGAGAGAGAGAGAGAGAGAGAGAGAGAGAGAAGGCTGTGAGCTCCGTGCCTTTGAAGACAGCTCTGTGTCTTTCCTTTTGAAGAAGTTTCTGGATGGCACCTTTCACTCTCTTTCACCCGGGTTCACCGAGCTTTAGATTTTGTCCACACTTAAAAATTCAACACAAGTGCTGACGTGCAAGCTAAACAGATCCTGAGCCAAACCGGAAAAGATAGAGCCTTGACACTTGGGTAATCTGTACGTCTAGTTTAAACTTTCCATGCTTAAAGCAAATAAAACATGATCACATGTACAGGAATTACAGAGCTTTACACTGGTGTTATTACCCCCTGATTTACAGCTGTGCTGTTGATTTGTGAGAATAACCACAGTATACTGTATGTGTGTGTGCTATTTTTTCTTCTCAGCACCGATGCAGTTTGGGATGATAAAGCAATCATCCTCGTGCTGATTGGATTTGTGAGAAACATCACACCAAATACTCGCCATTTCTAAAGCAGCTGTCTGCCGGCGAGTCGAAAAAAAGCAAACAAAATCAAAGAGAAACTCGCTGTTAGAGGAGCAGGAAGGTGCAGATAAGGTGGAGAGCGGATGGAATTGCAAGCAGCAGGTGAACGCGGGGGAATCGGGAATCTCGTGTCAATCGCGCGCGTTTCCGCTCGCAGTCTTCCTCCGCCGGGATTCACCCGAGAGCGCAGGAGTCATTTTAATATTCATGCCATTAGTAATCAGAAAACATTAACACATGCACACGGAGATAAATTTCCCTCGGCTCTAGTTGGCCGTGACAACTAATCTCAGTTACCACACACACACACACATTTAAACACAAACTCATGAATTCTCTCTCCGTCTCACACACGACACACACATGGAACATGATGGAGCACTCATGACCAGAGGGTGCAGAGTGTGTTTTCTGTGATGCTTGTTTAAGAGGATTAGCCATGTTGTACGGCGTTAGGATAATGTCGGGAACGGTCCGGCAACGGGCCAGAAGACGCCTCCACCGCTCCGCCACGCTGCCGCAGACAAGAGAGCGATCGGAGACGCTCCGCATGATCATCCACGCTTTCCTCAGTTTTACCACCTTTGCCGATCAGTCATCGTCAGCCCAGGGCGAGAGAGGCAAGATGAGCTGTAACACAAACACACAAACACACACACTGGCTTGCACACAAATAAGTGGAAAGTGTAATCGAGCGTCTGTAGCCGGGAATCAGCAGGACACGGCTCTCACGCTGGATCTGTTTATGTAATTGATTCAGCTGAGAGCTTAAGCTTGTCAATGCCTATCATTCTGAAAACCTCTCTTCTCATCTCTTCTCATCTCTTTTCTTCTCTTCTCATCTCTTTTCTTCTCTTCTCCTATCTTCTCCTAACTAAACTTCTCTTCTATTCTCTTATCTTCACCTTTCTCGTCGTCTCTTCTTCTTTTTTCCCTTCTCTTCTCCTCTCCCTTTTTCCATTCACTTCTCCTCTCTTCACTTCTCTTTTCTTTTTTTCTCCTATCTTCTCCTTTCTTCTCTTCTTTTCTGTCTCCTTTTTACTTTTCTCCTCTCTTCTGTTCATTTTTTCTTATCTTCTCCTCACCTCTCTTCTCTTCTCCTTTCTTCTCTGCTCTTCTGTTCATTACGATTCTCTTTTCTTTTCTTCTTTTGTCTTCTCTTCCTCCAGTTTTGTCATTTCTTTTTTACTCCCACTACCTCTTATCTTCTTTTATCTCCTTTTCAATTCTCATCCCCTCTCTTTCCCTTTCTTCTTTTCTTTTCTACTTTCCTCCTGTCTTATTTTCACTTATCTAGTCTTCTCTCTTTTCTTCTTCCTCTTCCCCCCTCTTTTCTCTTTCTTTCTTTCCCTATTTTACCTCTACTTATTTTTGATGTACTTACTTCTTCATTCTTTTCTCCTTCCTCTTGTATCTTATTCCTTTCTTCTCTTTTCTTCCATTCCCTCCCTATTTAGTTTCTTCTTATTTTTGCTCTTCTTATATCTACATTCATTCTCTCATCTCTGTTTTATTCTGATCCCTTTCCTTTCCCCTCTCTTGTCTTAGTCTTCTCTTTGCACCTCTTCTTATCGTGAGAACAGTGACGGTGCTGCCAGGTTGCAGTGAAGGACGGCACCAGTGCTGCAAGATTTCTCTCTCCACCTTTCCTGACTGGGTTTGCAGTTAATTTAGAATTTGTAGATCTTTTTCTCTCAGAAATATGGATTGGGTTATTTTTCATGCTGAAGTCAAGCTGTCTTAATGTTCCATCTGGCTTACCTGGATGTGACCGTACGTACACTTCAGTCGCCGTGCAGTATGGACGCGTTTCAGCGTTGTGTAGGCTGCGTCACAGTCTAATCAGTTTTGTTCTTCGGTTTTTCTATACCGAGCATGCCTTTACGTTTTAATTGAACCCTGACAAAGAAAATATTACAGTGCATGATTTTGCAAGCTATTATGCCATCTGTTTCCTGTTGTTCCAGTGAGAGATTTCAGATTAAAGCACAGCGATGATCTCTGCTTGTGCACGTCCCTTCGCTCGTCGCTTTTAAATTGCACCTGGGAGAGACCGACGTGACTAGAGCATCTCACCGAGCAAGAGGAAGAGAGTGCCAGAGAGAGGTTTATAGTATAGCGGGATAAAGCTCTGGAAGTGGTAGCACTTTTAAAAACTCTCTAAGGAAACGTCGAGAATGCGAGAGGGTGAGTGGAGAGGCAGTAAAGGTAGGAGGCCTGTGTCTCAGCATGGCTCTTAAATCAGGCAGATATAGAGCCTAGAGCTACGCAAAGTGCCTGTTTGAATGCCCAGGTGCACAGCTCGGAGAGACGATTAGCGTTAACGCAGGAGAGAGAGGAACAGGGACGGAGGCGAGGTCTGATTTAGACGCTTCCTTTCCGTACAGGTACACACTCTATCTCCGTGTCTGTCTGCTCTCACACCAGCAGGCAGTAAATCAGGCTCTCAGGTCACTCTCCAGTCGATGCCAAGTCAATCTGGCGTAATTGGCGAGCATGGCATTTGGTTGCTGGCGAGATGGAATGAGCCTAATTGGTCACGGAGCCACGGAACACATGCTGCCTTCCACACAGCCCCTGCTTCGCTCCTTCTCGCTTTCCGTCCTTGCTCCCATAAGCACCCCGTCTTATTTTCTCTTAGCTCTCGGCAGTTTTCCTGCCTATTGTTAGTTCAAGCTTTGATGACGCTGTAGTCGTTTGTTGCCGTGAGCCAAGAAAGCAAGCTCTCTGGGTAGAAGTACCTAGGGACCTTTAAAACAAATTCCAAGTAAGAAGTGATTATTTTCTCCGTCCTTATTAGATCTCAATTATCTTCCCATCTTCTGTCATATAAAAAAAAAAACAATAATTTTACCTCAACAGAAGTTATTATAAGCAGGTGCTTTTTCTGGCCCGTTCCTTCCTCTCGCTCTTTCCCCAGACGCGGGAGCGGTGTGTCAGCTCTCTCCACACTCAGAGGTTTTAATCAATTAGTCATAGGGCCGCAGGGAGACATCATGTCAAGCTCGAGCAAGGGAGCGACAGGTTAGAGAGTGCGAGAGCGTATTTCTTCCTCTCCGGTGCCGCTTGGCCCTCGGCCACCACGGGAAGAACCGCAGAAGCGCTCTTCACTTCCTCCGAGGATTAGCTGATGTCATCAGCCCAGACGTGGCACGTCAAACCCAATCGTATTTTTTTTTCCTAGCTGTTCCTAGCGCACCACAGCATATGGTGCATGTTTATGATCGTATTTAGTGCCTTAAGCCTCGCATGTTAGGAATAACTATCATTTAGGAGCATACTTTACAGTCCTAGCACTACACAAACAGCGCTGCTGCCAATTTAACACGTAACGCTCCGGAACGCCCGATTCCTCACATAGCCTTTCACGTTTGTCACTGTTTATTTTCTGTATTGTTATCTTCTTTTGGGTGAGTTCATGTCATGCTGAATTAGGCAGATAGCTGGATGATTGGATGGTGTCACTCTGTCTGCAGCGAAGGGTCTGAGGCGTGTGTCAGAGCCGCTCAGACAAGCAAGCACATCATCATTATGCATTAGGAAGTTATTTTTTTTTCTTCTAATGTAAGATAGAGTTGTGTTCGGTCTAGCTGCGAGGCAAATCAGTTTTCTAATCTTGTACTTGATTTTCTTTCTAAAACAACACTTTCAGATTTTTTGTGTTTTAATCCTTATTTCTTTATTTGGGTACAATATATTATAAATTTATAATAAATGATTTGAAAGATTACAGAAATAAATATAAAAACATATTTTGCGTGGCTGCTGCCTAGAACGGATTTAGCTGTAATTTAGTGAAGCGTTCCTCGAAATCCTAAAATGTCATTGGATTATTCATATTCACCCTGGATATTTGAAACTTATCTTAAAAAACTTTTTTTTTTAACTTAAAAAAAAAAAAAATAATAATAATAATAAGAAATCAGCATAATAATCAGCATATGGTGCATGTGTGATGTTGTGTGTGAGAGCATGGGGTGTCCATCTTGCACGCATGGACCTTCATACCCGATGCATATCTCCATTTTGCCCCAGGGCTTCGAAAGGGGGTTCTGTTCATAACCCATCTTTCATTCGTGACAACAGGCATACTGTACCTACAGTACCACTACATCATATGCACAGAGACCTTTCGCTTTTATACGGAACATTAAGTGATCTTAATAAAAATAAAAAATAAAACGGTAAACCAGGGATCAGTTTCTATAGTAACAGAGGGAACAGGAGGAAGATTTCTTGGTTGAAATACAGAAATGGGTTCCAATTTATTGATAAATGAGTTGAGTCAGACAAGCTTTTATGGAGATGTTCAGCATTTATCAAGACACCAGCCAGGATTCCACCTGAGAAGTATTTGTAGCATTTGGATGTCTAAAAGGGCTGTGAGTTGTTTGTAAGATCATAATTTCCTGTCTCTTAATATACAGATACTGTCATGTTACAGATACTGTACAGATACAGATACTGTCATTAAGCCTTGGTCTAATCTGGATGTCTTGCTGCTCTGTGATCCCTAACAACAGGTTTCATTTGAACAGAACTAGGGATGCTTAGTGTTATTTTTTCTCCATCAGACTGAACATGAGTATAAGTACTGTATGTAGTAACGATATTGATACTGATAACAAAATGAGTAATGTGTACCATATAGTATTAAGCAATCAGGAGCAATTTGGAACTATATCATCAACACAGAGTGAGACGCCCAGAGTCGGATAAGTGAGTGCGATGATTAAAAGTGGGTGCAAGGTGCAATTGTAGACCTGAAACATGTCCCACTGTCCCAGTGATCAGTTCTGGCTGAAGTGAAGTGCACTCGTACCTCTTCATGCTCGCCGCTCATGAATACCTTTGTGCTTTCACAATTTGAGAAATTTTTTGTGAAGATACATATACAGTAATATGCAAAAATCTGTTCTTTTTTTTTTCAGCCAGAATTCCTTTCTAATTCTAATAAAGTAGTTTGAAGGAATAGTTCTCCAGGATTCCTGAATATACAAGGTTGCTGCTGAGGTTGTTACATAAACAACCATTTTTTTAATTGTATATTTAAGGCTTCACAATGAAGCATTTGTTCCAATTTCTTAAATCTACATCATTTAATTTCATTTAAACAAAGAAATCAGGCTTTTACACAGTACTGTAAGCTTATGTCACACATTATCGTGTTATATTCAGTATTAGAGTAGACTATCAGTATCAGTATTGTCTCTGCTTTGAGACATTTTGGTGCCAAATCCAAACAGGACCGTGCAGAATCACTTTATTAAACAAAAAGATTCAATCTTTCAAAATGCACTCGGTGATATTGACCCACGGTCAGTTATTCAATTGTGATTTATGTGCTGCAAGCACAAGCCTGTTGCAATTGGGCTCATTCAGGTCATGAAATATCAATATATCAGGTAAAAGACTGAGATAGTGATCAGTAACATGATTTCTAATGATTGCCATCGTCTCATTATGCTTTCTTCTTTCCCTTGCTTGCTCTCTCTCTCACTCTCTCTCCCAGTCCCTCCGTCTTTCTCATTTATTCGTAATCAGTATAGGCCTGCCATATTTGGCCCTCATTGCCTCTAACCTCTAACCTCAGTATGAAGCCAGGTGCTAATTAACTTCAGTTTCTCATGCGCAGAGACGCAGCGGAATAAATATTTCAGCGGATCATATTTCTTTTCTAAACAGGAGGACCCGGCACTTAGCCACAGGAGGCCCAGTGACTGATGCCAACATATAAAAGAGATTCAAAGCTGCAGGATGCATAATGATAGAGTTAGCCAGAAGTTGTAATCTTCATGAATGCATAAAGGCTTGTTGTGTCACAGTTATTTATTAGAGGCACCCTACGGTGCTGGTCGGGGAGCTGTAAGGGTCGGATCGTACTGTAGTACAGAGATGCTTCTGGCAAAAAAAAAAAAAGCTGTTTCGTATTTTTTATTTAATGAGAAAACCAAGGAAAAGGGCAGCGGTCTGCTTCAGCCACACATGAATGTGGAAGTTGGTAATTTCATTAACTACAGTATATTTATATACTTTGCTCTTTATAGTCAGAGATAACCTTTTGCTAGCAAGCCCAAACAAACCCAGACTTATTACAGATTAGCCAGCCCAAAGGTCAGATTAGCATCAATCAACATTCATTCTGCTAGCTGCTAACCATTGCATTGCTGGCTCGCCTGAACTCTCAGCTCGAGTAACTACAAATATTCTTTTTTCTTCATTTTATCAGGAGACAAAAAAAATCTAATATGATCCTAAAAAGTGGGAAATGCAGTAATCTTCTTTAACTAGCATGTGACATCACATGCAGTATATTATACAAATGTAGCAATTTTGCATTGTGTTTGTGGGCATAAATGAATCAAAGCTGTCTCGCAATTAGCCTACATCATGACCATATGCAACTAACAGGCAATCAATTAACCTCAGTGAAGCTATCGACAGCCATAGTCATGGCACGCTAATTATACCAGCATTTGGCTCGATGAGTAATTTATAAATTCCATGCCATGCCTTGTATTGAGTCTCTTGTTATAAACACCAGCATGTCCGCCGCCATCTTTAGCTAAAGATCATTTGATTAGACACCAATCAGCCATAACATTAGAACTGCAAAACATTATGCCCGATATTGGGTAGGGTGCCCTTGTTTTAGTGGCATGACTCCACAAGACCACTGATGGTGTACTGTGATATCTGGCATCAGAATATTTGCATCAAAGTGCTACTGTATAAGTGGCAAGGTGGGGGTGGGGCCTCCATGGATCAGACTTGTTTGTCCAGTACATTCTATGGATCCTCAATCGGGTGGAGATCTGGAGATTGGAGAAACAACTTTGAACTCTTTGCCTGCACTGGGTGTTCTCATACCTTTCTATCAAGTCAGGTCAAGTCATGTCAAGTAGACTTTTATTGTCATTTCAACCATATACAGTTCAGTACACAGTGAAACAAAACAGCGTTCCTCACAGCCAGCATTGATTTTATTGAAGTTTTTTTTGACAGTGTTAATTTTTTGTTAAAAGTTGAAAGTTAACACTTTCTATATCATTTCTGTCTATCATTTGTTTTATAATAGACTTGGATAAAAAAAAAGAGATGGCAGTGCATTAAAAACTAGAAATGAATGTTAACTAAATATGCTGATATTAGGTGATTATGTTTGTAACTAAAATATCTGCATTAAATTAAATTACCAAATTTTGATAATTAGCTGATCTCAGATTCATTATATATTTTTCTTTTCAGTTAATCTGTTAATACAAAATGATTAATTAAGGTACTCATATTTGTCTTAGGGGATTTAATTATTATTTGTTTATTACTGATGATGGATAGAAAAAAACATTGGTTAAGGTTTTATTTGATCTGATTTTATTTAAAGCACTTTTGCTGCTTTTTTTTCTTTTTTTTTTTTTTTTGCATTGCTCCCTTGTCGACACACCACCAGAACCTACACATATGGATTGTTTATTTATCTATTTATTTATTGGATTGGTAATTGACCAATGTTGTGTTTCAGTGCCTCTCAGGGTTTTAGGGTTAAAAAACATTGCACTGTATATACAAGTGGTAATTGCTTTGCTAACATCATTTATGTTTTATTAATAATAATAATGCAGAATGTCTTCTAATTTTATCTAGTGAATCTTGTTAAACCGAAAATCATGTTAATTAGAGTGAGCTTGGAAAAATATGCAATAATTAGAATGAAAACAAAACAAATGACTATTATTATTATTATTTGCTGAAGAAGAGTAACTTTCAGAAGTGCATACCATATTATTTAGTTTTTAGTATTATTTAGTTGTTCACTGATTCAGGCTTACCCTCCCTAAATATTTGCTTTAAATATTAATAACATTAAATATTAATACTATCCTGTCATAACGTCCAGCATACAATGCTTTTGGGAAATTGTTGTCGCGTAAGGCTCAGTAGTTGCTTCGAATTTACGAACCGGAATACGAGGGTTATAAATCTACATGATAAAAGCTTAAAGTGCCCACCGTAGCCGTAGAGTTTTCTGTATAATTATACCACGGTGCTGGTTATGTTTGCTCTTTAATTATTCACATGTTTAAGGTGAAGCAGCGCCTAGGGATGTTTTTTTATTTATTTTTTTATTTTTTGCTTTTCGGCAGAAACATTCTGCCAATCTGTTGCTGCAGTACTTTAGAATATTGGACAAGACTTAAAGAAAGCACACGCGATGAAGACACTTGTGATGTCTTAGAGGCTGCAGAGTAGAAGATGAAAGGCAAGCCGGAGAGTTCGGGCTGTAGATTGGATTTGAGTACTGTACAGTTCCTGACTGATTGTAGATCCGTCTGTGGATCATATGGGAGGAAAATGGAACTTGAGATTAAAATTGGTTTCATCAGACAAATAGCTGTTCTTGTTGTATACGTATTAATTTATTAGCTTTTATTGTGAACCCAGCATTCTTCCAGTGAAAGACTTTGTAGCGTCACAGTGGGTCAGTATTCATCTGTATCCCTTTGTGTCTGTCTGTTTCACAGTGTGTATCAGGTGGTGGTGGAGGAAGAGAGGCCCAGACGAGCACGTGGCGGTGAAGCAGAGATCCTGCGCTGTTACCCCATTCCTGTCCACTACCAGAATGCAACATCGCTCAACTCTAAGTACTACTTCACAGCGGAATTTCCCTCTGGGGGCATCCCGTCACCCCTGCCTTTTACAGTGGGGGACAACCGAACCTACAGTGGCTTCTGGAACGCACCACTGCTTCCCCACAAGAGCTATAGTGTCTACTACCAGGCCGTGAGCACCGCTAACGGGGTGGGTCTTAATAGGGTCGCTTGACATAATCTGAGGTGTATTTTATTTATGGGCATACAGAACCAGTAATAATAAGACTCGTGATCAATCCTGTCTCTTTCTACCCAATATATACAGTAACATTTAGTTAGAAACATTTACTAATCCCAATCACTCTACACAACATTTTACCTCTTCACTTGCATCATGTTATGGGGTAACATATGACTCGTATACACTCTTGATCAGTCCTCTCAGCCATGGTTAGCATTAGTGCTATTGAGCCAGGAATGGCTACAGTGTGTTAATGTGCTCCTCGCTACGTCTATTTGGGTGAATGACATCATATTGGCGCTACTGAATGTTTTCACTCCTAATGGATGATATTCGAGGCAGTGATTTCAGAATTGCCCCGACCTGGAACTGAATTCACAGACGAAAGCATTAACACGTGACCTTTGTGTGCTTTACAAAGCGCCTCTGCACTTTGCCTCCGTTAGAGCTGTATGTGGCGACTTTGTGAATAAGTGCAGACAGTTACGACTCTTTCCCCGGACCGCAGAACGACACCGGGGCATTTTTAGCTTCGGAGAAACACATTGACAGGTAAAATGTTCCAAAGGCTCACACCTTCCAAAGGAGGTTTATCTCAATAGGTGGGAGAACTCGAGGTTAAAAGCACTTCAGCGATGACAGCTATAGTTTCTCCTGACATGGCCACAGCGGGCCGAGTGCAACCACTTCTATCGGACACATTAACGCAGTGCCGCTTAATGCTTTTCCCAAGTTTTTCTCTCCGCGTCTCGATTCTGTTTCTCTTCCTTCCGCTAGCTCTCACCTCCTCTCCGCCCATGCTCTTACAGAAAGCTGCTGTTTAGATTGACAGTACTGACACTGCTTGCTTTCTTTAAAAGGCTGCTCTATGTCTGTATAGCGGGAGAGCCGGAGCTCGTTTCCTAATTGACTGAAGACCTGTGTTTTAGTGCCGCTGATGAATGCTGATGGGCACTTAGCCAGACAGCCTCGCGTCTGTTTATTCAAGACTGATAATTAATCAAATCCCACACTCCTAACGCCTTTCCTTTTAGGTAGAGCTGGGGGAAAAAAGAAATAAAAAGTAGTATTTTTTAACAAGTAAATCTAATATGAAACTTTTTTTTTTCTGTTTTGTATAGAGATTTCTGGCATGCTGTTTTCCATCAGCTAGCATGATACCCACAATACGTATTGCTTTTGGGTAAACTGTAGCCTAACTACTACCTCCAATTAAACATTTGTCTTCTTCTCTACAGGAGACTAAAATAGATTGTGTTCGAGTCGCCACCAAAGGTAAGTTTCTGTATTACGTTAGCATGCTGACATATCGATGTGTTTGACGTGTTCACTAGCGTAATGGCCTCTCACTGTGCACTAATATTAAACGCTTGATTTACATCAGCGTACACTTAATCTAATGACAATATTTTTTGTCTGCTTGACGTAGCTTTCACACATAAGAAATTTTGATTAAACAACAAAGTTTGCAAATGTTAAAAAAAAGCATTTAACACATTTTGCATGTAACTGGCTACATGCAGACGTGTTAAAATAGTACAGTTGTTTTGTTAACATGCATTTTGTTAACAATCTCATCCACAATGTTTTCACACTGTTACAGAAAATCCTCAAGGTTTTAAAGATGTTTTAGATATGCTTAATGAAAGTAATACAACTTATATCTAGAAATATGTAGGTCTGTTGTACTTATTATCGTGTTTCTATCATTGATTATTTAATATTTTGGCATTCGAGAAAGTGCAGCAGAAAGTAATATTGTGTCTAAATCAGATAGCATTAGCATTAATTACTATAGACATTAGCTACTGTAGCAGCGCAAATGTGTTTATTGCACTGAAATCTCATTCGTGAGAGGGCTGTGTTTTATAATATACTGTATAATTGTCTGTAATTGAACTACAATAATTCATTGATGTTACAATAAGTGTAAATTTCAGTTCCGCTATGTGGACTGTCAAATCTTGAAATGTCTTTTCATCTAGGATCATTTAAAGGAAAAGGTTCTGTTTTTTTCATATGTTTAAAAATTATATTATTTTTGTGTAGGTGAATTCAACATCCAGTTTAAATATTTTAGAAGCATTTCTTACACTTTTATTTATTTGCAAGGTCTGCATTTGCATATTGAACCTGATATATACACTACCGTTCAAAAGTTTGGGGTCACTTGCAAATTTCTTTGTTTTTGTTTAGTGATTTATTTTCTAC
>JAQMYJ010000018.1:15931759-15946319 GCA_030014305.1 Clarias laeviceps | reverse complement strand
TCAGTACATTACAGAAAATAATGAACTTTATCACAATATGCTAATTTTTTGAGAAGGACCAGTATATATATATATACGACACGGTGGCTTAGTGGTTAGCACTCACTTTGGCGTCGCACGTCCAGGGTCGAGGGTTTGCCTCATGCCCTAAGTCTCCTGGGATAGGCTTCAGGTCTCCGTATAAGGATAAAACAGTATAGACGATAAGAAAGTGAGAGTGTTAAAGATAATCAAATAAATAAATAAATAACTAGATTCATCTGGAATTACAAAACACTACCAAGAGAATACAGTTCCTATGACGTCGTCCATGCGAAACACAACATCAGGACAAGATTGTTTTTGAAATTTAAAATGACTTTGAGAGATAACCCTATACAGTACAACGTTGCAATTGCAACTTCAAAACAACAAAAATTTCTGTAGCATTTATGCCATGTAATGTGCATGTTTACAACGTTTGAGTTCAGAAATCCTGACATTTAATATGTACATGACAGCTAATTTTCTGTTAGAAATATTACCGTGTACTGTAGTGCATAAAACCGTCCAGTTTCACAGAACAGATCTCAGCATCTTGCGCGTATCTTTTGGCTACTTCACAATTTAATAGTTTGGTAAAGTATAGCTGTCTAATATATTATGACTTGGAGGAATTATTTTTTTTTAGAATTTCAATTATTTGTTGAACGCTATCCTGCGTCATTGTTGTAATCACTGTTGGTGGGACATCATTTCATCAAAGTAATTCTAACTTTAAAAACAACCTGGGTCCATATTCACAAAGCCTCTTAGAATTCTCTCAGAGAGCTTCTATCTTAGCTTAAAAAGTCATAGCTGGGAGTCCTAGACTAAAAGTGATTTAGGAAACTTCTCAGAGCAACTCTAGTTCAAAGTACAAAAATCTTTATCCTAGTAATGAGGTGTGGTTGACCCCATTGCTACTGCATGCAGCAAGTCAAGGACTGTGATTGGTTGATAAACCAACTTCTGACCTCTGTAAAGGCCTTGAAATGTGTCTCTTTGTGAAAATAGAATACATGATAATAGAACAGACAGTGAAATCATAATGTTTGTACTTTATATAATGAAATTGTATAATCATGACTACAGGCTACTTTATGCAAAGTTTCTGTTATAGGCTAAATATTTTAAAGATAATTAAACAGCCAAATGTTGAAATACTTTTGAAGCAACCAATTTCCACACAGTAGCTACTATATTAAAGTTCTTACATTTATTTACCATATTGATTTTATTACTTGTAATATATTTCAGATTGATGGGAGCAAAATGGCTCAGATTTGATCAATTTACATGATTGCAGGACAGTTTATTTAAGTTGAACTTTTGGATGGTATGTAGTCAACAATGGACAGAAGAGCAGTGTTTACTTTTAGCTTTATGTTCAGTGTTTGGAGAATATTTCTTCTTCCCGCCATTTTGACCTCTGCTATAGAAACTCTTAAGCCTCTTAAATCTCCTCCACTCTACTTTTAACAATTTTTAGACCCAAAGTTTTTAGGTCTAAGATGTTTCGTGAATCTTAACTTTACTAAGATTGAGTCCTAAATTTAAGATGAAATTCTAAGAAAATGTCATAATTCTAAGAAATTCCTAAGAATTTCATCACTAGGAGCAACTTTTAGGCTTAAGAAGCTTTGTGAATACGGGCCCTGATGTCCAGTTAATATCATGACTCCCGACATCCATAAAGTTACCACAACATTTTGACAACCAAAAAGTCCTGCTTAGCTAGTGCTTATGTAAACTCTTGAGGAATATCATACTCTGCGTACTCAGAAAATATCTCCAGGTCTTACAATATGATATTTTTAGTCATATCGCCCATCCCTAAGTTAAGCTGTGGAAAAAGGAGGAAAAAAACATTCAGAAAAAACATAAGATAAAAATGCATTTGAATGAAAAAGTCTCTCTCATAACAGTGACATTTATAACCCAGTTTATCCTAATCACATTGAAATGCAGTGAATGAAGTGTCCTGTATTTTTCAGTGCAAGCATGAGGGATTTCAAATACAGCTATTAATAATAGATTTCCACGCCAGTTTCATTTTTGACCCATGGGCCCCTGGATTGTCAGTGTGATGCTGAATAATTAATCGAACTTCTTTAAGTCCTATTAAAATGAGTTTATAGCAGCTAGATGGAAAGGCAAAAATTTTTAAATGACAGAGAAAGAGAGAGAGGGGGGGAGAGGGAAAGAGAAAGAGAGGGAATTTGTTTGAAAACAGCACGAGAGAGAAACTGAGGGAAAATGGAGATGAGAGGGAAATGGTGATGAAAGCTATGCTGTGGTGGAGTGATTGGTTTAGCTGCAGGCTGGTTTGCATTAGCCAGGTCCCTTAAAGCTCTCTATCAGAACCTACAGGACTGTAGAGTCAACCCGTACCACGCACTCACATACTGTACACACAAACACGCACGCTGCTCTTTGTATTTGTTGTAGATTAGAATGTATCTCTCAGCCGGGCATCAGTAAAGGCACAGAGGAAGTGGAATCAACTCCTCATTACAATAACCCCCGCTACATTCCTACACTCTGATCTCCTGTACCCCGATAGCATTATATATACACACACACACGGTTTATTAGTCATATTTGTGTGTCAGGCATGCAGGGGAATAAAAGACGTCTTTAAGAATAAATTTCCCTTCAGGAGCAACGGCTCTCCCAGCGATGTCGGAGCCACAGCGAAGGTTATGCTCACTATGCACGATCCTTTTAATTGAATCCTGCTCAATATAGCTTAATCAAATGAACGGGCGTGTTCGAATCTGTCGGTTTAATTAACTGGATTAGATTAGAAATGGAAGCGAGGTAGGACATGCTAATCCTCATGTTAAATCTAGACTCGCAGTTCAATTGATATTACCATTTAGAATCATGCCCACGAGACGCGGTGCTGTTCAGAATGCTGAAACACGAGATCTCGTCTCGTCTACCTGTTCACACTGTGTCAGAGAAGCAGGAATGCATCATAGCCTCATTAGCCCCGACATGTTTAACTACTTTTATACCACTTTATGTTCTTCTGATTGAACAGCAGAGGTTTATTGAACAAATCCCTGCATGGAAAAAATTATCGTTATAGGAATTACATCAGAAAATGTGCAGGAGCATCTGTATGCTTACTATAAAAGAGGATTTAAGCACATTTCCCTGCACAGAAACATATTTCCTCTTCAACAAGATGTCTGAAGGCAGTTCTTGAGTTTATTGAGCAAATCTTAAATAATAAATATATAATATGTGACAGGTGATGGCGGCACGGTGGCTTAGTTGTTAGTAGTCGACTTGCACCTCCAGGGTCCGGGGTTCAATTCCCGCCTCTGTGTGCATGAAGTTCTCCCCGTGCGTGATGGGTTGCCTCCGGGTACTCCGGTTTCCTCCCACAGTCCAAAGACATGCAGATTAGGCTACCAGTTTGCCTGTAGTGTGTGTATGTGTGTGCACCCTGCGATGGATTGGCACCCTGTCCAGAACATGCCCTAAGTCTCCTGGAATAGGCTCCAGGGCCCCGCCACCCTGCATACAGGATTAAGCGGTGTAGACGATGAGTGAGTGACTGACAGGTGATATTGAAATCTTCTGAATTCTGTGTAGATTAGATACAAAGTGATCAAGTGACAAATCTAAATGCTTGTCTTGAATGGTTCCTCAGACCCATCAAATGGCACATGGGCCTTTTTTTCAGGTTTTTGCTCATAACTTTAGTTCCTACAGTACCTGATACTTCTGTAGTTCCCATTTACTGTTCACATAAAACATGTATTTATAACCTATATACAGTATTTGTGACCAGTCACATAAAATAAGTTAGGAAGTCATATTGTGGGTGATTTGAGTTATGTATATTTTCAGACTCCTGATTCAATTCGTTCCATTTTGATACCAAGTTTATTACTGTATCATATTTGGTTCCTGAGATATGGCCAGTAAAAATTAGGTTTAGGAAAAAAACTGTCAAAATACTATTTGTATAAAATATAATATTATCATGATACCTAGATTCCAATTAGAGTTGTTCTGTGATTCTGTTAGTATCACTACCTTTATAAATATCCTGATTTAATATTTAAAAATTTGTAAGTGTTTGTTACAATTCTAAACAAATTTAGCAAATAATTGTTTCCTACCACACAGGTTTCTGTGCTGCCTGTCAGTGTGTGAATAGTTTCGAGCGCACCACCTGTAAGATTGCAACATTTGATCACCTCAAATGCAAACATGATATGCAGTGATGATAATGATAATAATTTTGTAGTCATAAAGGGTTATGATACATGAATTGCCACACAAATAAATCACAATTATAATATTCGATTATTTGTACCTTATAGCACAGTGAAATTATTTTTTCATATATTTCCATTATGAAGCTGGGATCAGAGCGCAGGGTCGGCTATAGCAGGTTATAGCACCCAAGGAGTAGATTGGGTTTAAGGGCCTTGCTCAAGGGCTCAACAGTGGCAACTTGGCAGTACTGGGACTTGACCCCTGACCTTTAACTCAGTAACCTACAGCCTTAACCATTTGAGCCACCACTGATTTTTTTTCCTATTGGATAATGTTCATTAAAGGGTTTTGAAACAATATCTAGGATTGAAACTTTGTCAATTCTGTTGAACGATAAGAAAGATAAGGTATTTATTAATGAATTCTTGTCCGAATGTTACCTACTGCACTCTACTGGCCAAAGAGCAAAAGTAACCCATGTGACTTAATACCTGACTTGATGTGACAGGTCACATATACTTGCATGTATAGCGAGGATTTAAAAAAAAGCGTCATTTAAGCCAGAACGAAGCCAAATAGACAACATGTAAACTAAATGTACATAACTTTCATCCGCCAAGTGGTGTGTATTAATGATATCAAAGCGCTCACACACTCACAAGAGACAAACTTCAAAGGACATACTGTACGTGATGATTCTCTTGCCAGTGTGAAGTCGTCTCTTGACACAGACGTGACATAAATGTCTGAGACCAAAGTTTCATCCAAATCCCTCTTATTACCTATATAATGTTCTGGAGGCTTTTTAGTGCATTCAAATCAAAGCGCAACTGAATCAGAAAATGAATAATCATAAAGATTGAGAGTAAAATTTGCACCCAAGTGAACAAAAAGCAAATAGATTTTCATTCCAGGAAAATGTTCTAAAATCCCAGTTTGCGCTCATCATCCACATTCTCCAGCTGTGCTATACAAGGCTAACGATTAGCCTGAAAACACTGGAGTATTCATTTAAATACACACCGCACTGTAATGCTTATTCAAATAGGCCTCGTGTGAAATGTTCGCAGGTAAAATTTATTTTCCGATGCATGAGACTGATGCACAACTAATCACTAACTACTTTTTTTTTTTTTTTTAGACAAAAGACTTGTGTAAATTGCTTTTTATTTTCTAAACTGTGCAGCACAATTTTGTTGAAGTAATTCGCGTCGTGGGGGCGTCTTGGATGAAATGAAAGTTTAGAAGTTTTGCCCTCATGTTAAAGTAGTTCAACATGACAACTGTAATACTTTCGGACAATGTGAAAGTTGTCCGAAATACGTGAGACGCCCTTCTGCGGTCACGTAACCGTAACTCTCTCGATCACAAAGCCAAAATCTCTCTCTCTCTCTCTCTCTCTCTCTCTTTCTCTCTCTTTCATATACACGTATGCCACCATGTCTGCTTTTGTTCATCTTTATATCTCTTTTTCGAGCATTAATATTTTTTACTTTTTCTTTCCTTCCATTCCATCCCCCCTCCCCCCCTCCACTGCTTATACCCCACCACCACCTCACTCGGCAGAAGAACCTATCACTCCTACACTTATTACCTGTAAGTAAACACCTTTGTACAATGTTAGTGCATTTGCTCTTTTCCAACAAGACATGTACACTATTCCCTGCATGATTAGACTTAGTTCTTCTACTTCGGTCCTTCTGCAGACAGGCATTTGTTTTTTTGTTTTTTTTTTCCTAGCTCCGTATGTAAAAACTTCAAATCTACAGTATCAATCAGAATAAACAACATGCTTTAATTAGCTTTCATTTTGTATTATTATTACCTGCTGATAAGATTTGTCTTGAGTAAATTACACAGAAGTCAATTTAATATTGCTTCATTCTGGAAAATGACTTTTGCATCATTTTTTTCACGAGATTTTCAAAAACCTGATGCTGAAATGCCTGTCTTCTCACAAGCAATGCTTCTACTTGGGGGAAAACAAAAAGGACCTTGATATCGCACTAATTTTACATGTTCCATCTTTGTTCTATTAAAAAAAAAAAAAAAAACTAACACGCTCATAGTGAGGAAGCTAACTCTTTTGCTCTGCCTGTGACCAACTGCTGAAGGGCTAAGTTTTTTTTTTTTTTCCTTCTTTTCCCTTCTCTGCGGGATTTCCGGCCGGTTATCACAGGCATGAGCAAAGCAGAATTAGCCCGTCATCTCATTCCAACCCCTGTCATCTACATCATCGCTTCTGATGATTTATTTCATCGAATCTGTTTTTTTTTTGTTTTTTTCTCCTGCATGGTTCATGTTAGATGCATGCTGATATGACCTCATTTGTCAGACTTGGTGATTGATGAATGACTGCACTACGCTGATTTGTTGTTTACCATCCTGCATGCATGCGAGTAACCCGAGCGCTCCCAGAGGAGGAGAAGAGAGAGAGAGAGAGAGAGAGAGAGAGAGCAGCCCCGATGCCTGCTGCTTCAGGAGCTGGCTGAAACTCATCCCGCCTATTACGGCTGATAGCTAGGAGCTCGGCGTTGGCGAGGTTTGACGTTGGCGGGGATGCGCCCACGTCGAGTGTGTGCCAATCACACCTTCTGTTTTCTCAGCTTCTTCCCAGAGCTGGGAGTGAGATTGACACGGCAGCCTCCTTCGCCCCCAGTCAGCGGTGTAACAGATTGACATGTGTATGCTGTTCGCCGAGGCCCAGGGAATCCTGGGAAGGACATGATTATTAGACGTACCTGGGGCACCAGGGCTGTAGCGATGCAGGGGTTAAGAGAGAGAGAGAGACAGAGACGCATGTGTCTAATCAGATCAGAGGCAGTGTCCTCTCCTTCTATTGTGTCCTGTCTGATCCAATAAGAGCGGATAGTGTTGGGATGTGTGCGCCGGCACTGCGAGTGACGGAGTGTTTAGAGGATGCTGCCCACAGCTCGAATACCTTCATTAAGAGAACATGCTTTAGCGCCGAGCCACAACACACACCACACTAATTGGAACAAGGCGAGCACATTTGTTTCACCGACAGCCTGAGCATGCTGATGATGAGACAGAGAGAGAGAGAGAGAGAGTGAAAGAGAAGGATAGAGGAGAATGTCAAAAGCGTCTCCTCATATCCATCTCTCCATCCTCAATCCTGCTGTCTACAGCTTGGCAGTCTCTGCCGGATCAGAGCGAATCCTCTATCTCTGTCCCTCAGCTCCTTTTCACCAGATAACGAACTCTTCTACAGGATAGAACACCCTGACCTTGCACATACACCCCCTGCACACCTATTATTTCCCCATACACACGCACACACACACACACACACACACATGCAGCTTATCATTAGACGAAAGGCTAATGAAGTAGAGATGAAGCATGTATTGCAAGAGAGAGGAGAGGCAGCGCTAGGTTAAAGTAGGTGGGTGGAAGACAGCTCATGATGGAATTGGAGAAAGAGCACAGAAAAGAGATATAGGGAAAGAAAGAGACGTGTGAACTTGGTTCACCACAGAAAATGGAATTAGCCGACTGTGGAGAGCATGAGTCTAAAGGATGAGTATGAAAGCCAGAGATAACCCTCACTGTCTCTTTCTCTCCATCTCTCTTTTCCGCGCAGGTGAGTTAAGATCCAGCTCAGCTCACGGCTTATCTCCCCGTCAGTTTATACGCAGTCTGTTGTTTTGTCTTACCGCTGTTGTTGACAGACTGAGGACAATTTAAAAACAGCAAGCTCATAGTCTTCACTATTTTTTCTCTTGGTACACAACTGTTATATATCTGCACTGGCTAATACTGGGCGGCGGCGCACAGAAATGAACACGACTAAAGTTAGAGGAATAGGAGACGCGCTTTTGTTTTTATGTTTGAGGATAAGGTGGAAAGTAGGGATTGGGATCTTATGGGATGCAACAAAAAAAGTCATGCAATTGGCAGGTTAGCGGTTAGATATGAAGCTCGTCGGTCAAAAAAAGACCACATTTATTAACCTGAATGAGTTGCTGTGCACCGGATTTAGCTTTCATTCATTCTTCCTTAGTAACTGCCTGGTCAGGATCATAGTAGTGTAGTTTAAAGTAGTTTAAAATAGTTTTGATAGTGTATAGTTTGCTCAAATTTGGGAACTAGAGCTAATATATTTTGTTGGAATGAATCACCGATAGGTTGTGCAGTCAGAAAGTCATGCTTTAGGTTTAGGCCACACACACACTTCTAGTTAAAATACAAATACGGGGACTGATATGAATGTTTGGAGCACTGAACAGATACAGATGGTGGCATTGTGTAAAACCCCTGATCTTTCATTGTAGATGAACAATAAACTTAAGAAATAGTTGAGGAATTATTGAGGAACGGTGACATTTTAGAGCCTCAAATGCAAATATTTTTAATTCATTAAAATCTAATACATTTTGAAGTCAGTGTGGTGATACATGACTTGCCTCACCAAGGAATCACAGTACCTTCCTGAATAGATTTGTTCCCCGTTTGGCTACTGCTTTTGACCAACCAAACTTAGCTCTGTTTTCTACCAGTATGTCCTTATTTGGTAGGAAAGGTTTCCTGATGTTTGTCAGTGTTTTGGTTGCCCCCATCAAGGTTGCCACAGTGGACAATCCGACATACACACAACCTGGGACAGGTTTTACACCGAATGCAATTCCTCTCACAAGACTCCTATTTTAAACACTCTTGGGATGGGCACTGCATTTTGGCCATTTGCCAGGAACCAACCCCAGGCTTTCCCCATGGCAGGTGAGAAACCTACCCCTGAGCCACCACTTCCCAGTAGTTATGGATTCCATGCTATAAGTACTATAATCAAATTTATCAGGTACATTACTCGTCATAAACGCACTTTATATTGAACAAGGCTGCATAGAGAAATACTGCAGAATAACTTGGGATTCATCAGATTTAAATTCTAAGCCTTAATTCTTGTGTTTCTGAAAGATGGTCTGCTACGCTCTTAAAGTTAACTGGCCAATTAGAACATCTTTTACATTAACAATAATAGGTTTAAAGGGTGCAGTAATTATACTTCTTAATGCTCGAGGTTCTTTTAAAAAAAAATTTTTTTAACAAAAACGAAATAAAAAAAATAATTACTCGGCCCTCCATTATAATTCAGCTATTCAGCTCACTCATGTTCAATGTAAAGCTCCCTCATGTTTCAGACCATCCTTTGACTCATAATTCAAAGTGTCTGTTGTCTTTGAGTCGAGCTTTTACTCTCTGCTGGGTTTGACTCATTCCCCCGCCCATCCCATACCCACAATCCGCCCTACCCACAATGCCCCACTGTTCCCCTGGACCATGTAGATATAATGGTCGCCCTTTTGTTTTGGATAAGCTTGCAGATCCGCTTACAATAAGCAAGAACATAATCACCATTCCACAACCTACAATGTTCGTTTCAGATCAGAGCTGTAAACCAAATCGCTCTTGCTGAGCGCAATGGTTTTGAAGATGTCCGGTGGTATTTAGGCAGGAATCGTACTACTGTTTGGAAAGCAACACCTTGGTTAAATGCTTAGTCTTAGTTTTTTCTAAAACTACATATTCTTTGAGTTGCCTTTTTATAGAACAGCAGCAGAGCTAATTTCAGGCCCAAAAAGAAATAACTAGAACCCTCAAAAATAAATGAATAAATAAATAAACCACCAAATTTATTGTATGATTAAGGAAGATCACACAAGAGGGGGCGCTGTTGTGCTATTATATGCGGTTGTACGCACAGTTGCGCAGCCTCAATCCCAAATATATGGCAGCTGTGCTGATATTTAGTACAACAGCACAACCTTGATTGTGATATTGCTTTTATACATCAAATCCAAAAACATTGTTCATTATCAACAGATTATGATTTGTAATTAACAGGGGTGAAAGTAGTTATGGATTCTTATGGGTTCTATGCAGCCAAAACAGGAGGAAAATAAACCATGGTGGTGGTGGACAGTCCTGAGAAACGTGCATGATTATTTTATATTTGCACTGATTTTGCTTTAGAATATCAAGCTATTTATCAGGGTTGATCAGCTTTTGCCGTACTGTATGTAGGGTGTAAGTTAGAATCCCTTGTTCCGCACGCCAAGTAGTGCCCTTGATCAGGGGTTAGAGAGGGATTTGGGATTCCGCCTTGTATTAGAGGCTAGTTCGCTGTGTAGCTTGCGGTAGCCTTGGGAAGAACAACACGCACAGTTCAGAGTCACTTCAGAACAACTTACAAGCAAGTATTAAGGACAAAGTGTTGTCTAAGATAATATATCGTTATCACATGTGACTGGTTTTGAATGTGGGTTTTGGCAGGCAGCTGCTCTCCCCTTTTCAGTACCGCGGCCCATACCGACCTACTTTCATCTATGCTGTGTAAAAATGATTGTTAGATCAACTTTGATGTGAAGTGATACATATGCAGTAGTTAAACATGCCAGTGCTGTTATGCTCTGTTATCACCTCTCATCCAATCAGGTTACTCGGTCAGAACTGACTGTTGCATAAAAATACTATAAATCCTGCCTTTGTAATTGCATCCTTAAAATTATGAGATTATTCTACAGTAGATCTACGGTAGAGACACTTAAAAAGATTACAATCTGCCCCCTTTCGATCAACTACTCAAACTGCTGTAAGTTAAAAAAAAAAAAGTTTTTTAATTTTAATTTGCTTTAGTGTCAACTCCAAAAATGTAAAATATTAACCCTTGTACAACTTTTTTTTTTTGGGGGGGGGTTCTCTCTGTCACTCCTTTTAAATGAGCTATGAATGGGGGAGTGATTAATTTTGAGAGCCACCGCTCAGTGTGCGGCAGAGCACAGAGCATTCCCTACATCCCCCCAGCTTCTCCACCCGCTGCCAAGTAAACAGCAGCAGATCTGTGTGTCCCACGCTGCTAACCCCACATCTCTCTCATTTACCGCACATGCAAGCGGAGAGGCGAGAAAGCAAACAGGGAAAGCACGAACGTTGATAAAGTGGGTGCTGTGCACAGAGGAAAAGCAGTCCTGAGATCAAGTTCTCACTTACAACACATTGCCAAATATTTCCTCTCTACAATCACTGTCTGTCTTACTTGTTCTTTTTGTTTTTCTATCTGGCTCAGATTATTACCTGGGATATTTTTTGCTTTGTGGGAACAAAAAGCACACACACACACACACACACACACACACACAGTGAACTCTTTTTGCGTTCAGTTGTCACACTTGCTTTTGTGGTAACTGTTCATTTATTAGGCTCGTGCAGTGGCGTCAGATCTAGGCTGCGGGGGAAGTGTCGCCATATGGCTATGGCATGTGCGCTAAGTGAAATAAACAGGATGGAAGAGGGAAAATGGCACGACGAGCTCTCTTCATTAGCCGCTCCCTGTCTTCCTGTCAAACATAGCCACAGGTCATGCAGTGAGTGGGGGAGGGGGATATTCAGAGACGGGACACAACTTTCACAGCTTACCATCCTTATTATGATATTGTGGTTTGTTCTCATGTTGACACTACATTACTGATGTAATGTAAGAATATGTTATTTTGGAAAAAAATTAAATAAAATAGCATGTCCAGTGGGTATTGATGGCACTACAAGTGATAAGTTTCACGCCTGCCATGCGGGAGGCCCGGGTTCGATTCCCAGCCAATGCCCAAACCCGAGACACTGGATGCAGTGCACATCCTAAACCTGAATAAAATGGGATGGTTGTGTCAGGAAGGGCATCCGGCGTAAAACCTGGGCCAAGTTGTTGCGCAGTTCTGCAGTGGCGACCCCTCGACAGCAGCCGAAAGAGTAATACCTATGAGGTGTGACTCGCGGTGACATGCGGTGTTAGGCACCGTGAGCCAATGTGACCGCCCGACGTTCTGTGAAGTTCTGCAAGGTACACGTGTAACATTTTAAATTTTTGCACGGAAAGATGGAAACCTAATCACAGCGACAAAACTCATGATTGGAGAATCATGAGTAACCATGATTACTTACGGCCACCGCGCAATTTCTAGTATTACAAGAAAGAAATCAAGTGTCCTGATCACCTGCACCTGTTTCTCACTGGTTCATACTTTAAGTAAATTTTTTTTTAATGCTGAAATGATTCTTAGGTCACTGTGTGGCTTTACAAACAAAAAACGTTCATCTGAAAGTGCTCAGGTACGGCGACTGGAGTCAAAAACTTGCCAGAAATGAGTTTCTCAACTATTCCTCAAGACTCCATTAAACGTACAAGAAAGTCTGTCTCCTTTTGAGAAAACATGAAGAAAAAGGAGTGGCTCAAGACTTTTACTCATTACTGTATGTGGAAGAGGGCAGATAGCTCTTTCCTACTGGTGTGTAAACCTGAGCAGCAGTTCAAAGTGATGCCCCACCTGGCCTAGAGGAAGAACATAGTCTGATTGGTTGCTGTTGAACTTATCTGGTTGAGACCACGCCCACTTTGTGTTTTAAATTTAAAAACAGCCACTTGGATCACTATAACAATGCAGTTTTCAGGCATTGTGTTCCATGTGAAAAAAAAAACAGATTAAAATCTGCTGTAAGTAGTTTGCAGTGGTTATGAAAGCGATAAGACTGCAAGTCTTCCTCATCAATCATGCCTGATATTCGATCCAGCATCGCCCGTCGTCCCAGCTTGGCACGCGCTCTGTGTATAATGTGCTCTGCGGCTGGTACAAACTTCCAGCATGACCACACTTTGCGGTTTGGCGTGACTCTCTGCACTTCTCGAAATCACGTTAGCATCTATCCCTGGAGGACAAAGTGCGCCAGATCCCATAGCCTCAGGGCCCGGTGCCCCTCCCATACCTTCGTTCTGCTCCCACAGATCGGACAGATAATTTTACCTCGTTTGCATTTCCTTGCGTATCCGAGCCTCTGGAAAAAAAACAAAGGCTGCTCAAGCAAATTAGCGTCAGATAGGTATGGATCCACCAGAGCACAATTCGATTAGGTCTCCCTCATCTTCCTGTCCCCAGCGACAGCCATTTGGCTCCGGTTTGCGACCTGATACACTTGCCGATGGTATTCATTGCTTCTTTTTCAAAGTCAGCAGTGTGCTTGTGTATGAGATGATCTACAGAGCATGTAGAGAGAAATAGTGCTTTTGAAGCGGTATTATTGTAATTACAGCGAGCCTGGTTCCCAGAAGGGTCTTGGTGGGGTATTGATTATAATTATATTAGAATTTAATTGTGACTGTTGCCTCTCCCTCTCAATCAAGCACAGATCATTATGTCTTCCATTTTGATTACTCTCTAATTCTGATTTGCCCTGTTGATTAGTTCAGTGTTTTTTCCTCTTTTTTTTTTCCGTCATTGTTGTTGTTGTTGTTGTTGTGTGCACTGAAATGCTTTGTGTTTTTAAATCTTGTTTTTTACTCATGCATACTGAATTACCCTGACCTGATTTCCGTTTTATTCTTCAGTGGAAACCCTGGATTATATGTCTTTGTGCATCATTGTTTAACGTACAGTTCTGGAAATACTAAAATACTGCCTTCAGAGATTCAGTCTATGGCTTCAAAAGGCTTCAAATTCCATTCGATTGTGTTTCCTTTCTCCAAAGCAAACTGGCCAAGAAGCGCAAGGAGACGCTGAGCAGCACTCGGCAGGAGATGACAGTGATGGTGAACTCCATGGACAAGAGCTACACAGAGCAGGGCACAAACTGCGACGAAGCACTCTCCTTCATGGACACTCACAACTTGAACAGCCGCTGTGAGTCTACCCGTATTAAGCTCACACACATACACAAAACCGAACACCGAGACACCTGGTGTCTCATCCCTAGACTCAAACCTATAACTAGGTGTAACACGGCTTTAGACGGATGAATCCATGTGTTGACATTGACGCTGTTGAAAATATTTGCAGCCCTTTTTGCAAAGCACTGACACTGGAGACTCATTCCCATAGCATATATCAGCAATTGTACAAGTACTGTAGTTTTTTTTTATGACATTGTATGTCCCTGTCTTAATTGTTATAATAAATTTCTAGTGTGTATTTGGCAGATACAAGGTTAGAAGATAGAAGATTACTGAGTTTTTAATGCATTCTATTATAATCACAATCAACTCAAAGAAAAAGTATTAAAGGCCCCCTGAATGGCAAATTGTTTTGTCCTGATTATTACAGTATGATTAATAATTAACAAAAAGGCTTAAGTTGCTTGTGTATTCTCACAAATTAGAGCTGCCAGGAATTATATATATATATATATATACTACTCACAATAACTTAGGAATATTGTGAGTCATACATACGGTGTTTGTTTCACTTCAGACATTTTTGGGATAGGGAGGCAATTGTATTGGGGTGATAGACACACC
>JAQMYJ010000018.1:15915080-15930820 GCA_030014305.1 Clarias laeviceps | reverse complement strand
GAATGTAGAAAATAAATCACTAAACAAAAACAAAGAAATTTGCAAGTGACCCCAAACTTTTGAACGGTAGTGTGTATTTTTTTATTTTATTATTTTTTTTCATAAAAACAACCGAAAAAAAATATAAAAACACATGTCATGTTTGTATAGTTGGTTAAAATTAACTAAAATTCAGTTCATCATATTGCCTGTTTTGTGCTAAAAAAAAAAAAAAGGATATGTCATTATATACTGCACAATCCTGAGCCTTATATAGGTTTATTAAAAAAACAGCAATGTCTAAAATGCTGTAATCTTTAAGAGTTACAGATGATCTAGTGAGTATTCAAAGAGAGAAAAACGGTCGTAACACTGACAAAGTATCAGAGCTTACACTCTCTACACACTGGCGAGACTTTGGTTAATTCGTACATGAGCAGCAGAACCACAGAACCAGAACTCTGCTGGTATTGACCACTTGCCATATGGATACACTAGTTGGTACTAGAGATATAAAGAAACCCTAATGCTTCTTGAGGATACAGATTTAAATTGAGATTTTGTATGCTGTGTGTGTGTGTGTGTGTGTGTGTGTGTGTGTTGCCTTACAGCTGGATCTTCTCCATGCTCTCTAACAGTGAAGACAAACACACTGAGCACAACTCTACCCAACTCCTATTACCCAGGTAACAGCACACCTCGACCTTTCTGTTTAGCCGCTAAGAGCGGTTAGCAGTAGCAGTTTGTGACCTATCTGTGATTAGTCTTATGAGAGAGTGCACATGTATACATGACCAGCAATGTCTTACTGCACTGAGCAGATGTCCAGAGGGCAAGTTTGTGAGGCAGCCAGTGCGAAAATGTATTAACTGTTAGTCTTGGAATTGCTTTTTTTTCTGTACCAGTTTGATGTTTTTATTTCATTATTATTTATTTATTTTAATCTTTTTTTTTTTTTTTTTTGAAAGTGGATTGTTTTTAGTAACCTTGATCCTTCTTTCTTCTCTTTATTTCTCTCGGTCATCCCTGATCGGCCACCGCGCCGTCCCACTCCTTAATTTATGGTATAATTCCTGCCAGACCCCTTTGTGCCCACTGCCATCTTAGGTGAGAAAAAAAAACTTTTTGTTCACGCCTTCCCATAACCATTGCTAATTTCTAGAGTCGTAGGTCGTAGGATAAATCAGGAATACATGGTTTCATTCGTAGTTTATGCTTAGCATTAAAGATGGCTGCCTCATCTCCATTACCTGCCTGTCGCCTTCACTCCATCTCATCCGCGTTGCATGTCGTGCGTGTGATGTCACATCCTGTCTGACCTCTCATATGCATGACAGACATGTGGACTGGATGTACGGGGAGTGGACTTTAGGACGGGGAGGGGGTGTGGCCTTGTTGCCACGGTTGCACTAGCTCTTTTAACATCCATGACGTACTGTATTGCTAGCCGCGCAACACGACGGACTCAATACCGAAGAGAATACTTTTATAATTTTAAGCAGTAAAGTCAGGTGAAGAGAAAGACAAGCCCAAAACTCATTGGCCCAAAATCTCTTCTTCTCCCTCCCAAAGCAACCTCCTCTTCAATTCTTTTTAAAGTCACGCCTGCCTCTAGCTAGTTCCCACTGCCTCACTTGTTGTTCTTTTTCTTTTCTTTTTTATTTTGTTGCTGTTGTTTATTCATTCATCCCATGATGAAATAGAATAATAAAGCAAGCTTTTTTTATTCCTCTATTATAAAGTTTTACTCGCCCCTAGGTTTTTTTTTTTTTTTTGCCTTAATGTTATACAAATGGAATGGGAATTGAACATAAAGAGATGGTAAAGTGCATCTTGTTAAATATTTACATAAGGATGTTGGCAAAAGGTGTATAACTAGTAGTAGTAGAGATTTGATGCTGTAATAACAGTAGATGTGTTTACACCACCAGGTTTACTTTAATACTCAGCATTTATGTTATTCCTATTATTTTCTATATAGAAAAATGTACTGAAACAACCAAAACATACATTCTAAACTGACATCCTCTCAGTAGTCTGTTATATGTATCTATTTTTGAAATTCATTTTCAATCCTTTTTTCGCTGTGTGTCTAAACTCATTCATCGCCCGTTTGGATGACCTTAGAGACCTTTTTAACTGCACCCCGCCATCACAGGCTTTCAGGCTAGCGAACAGAGCTGTAGTGTGCCAGTGCTCTTTGGTGTATTGTTGCTTATACCCTGTCTCCTCTCTCTTTCTCTTTCTCTTTCCCTTTCTCTCTATCGCTCTTTCTCCACATTTAACCTCTAATGTATCTGCTTAAAAAGTCCCCATTAATGGTAAGTTTCCTCAGTCTGCCTGTTGTTTGGGGGAAGGAGGTTGTGTGTTCCATTAAAAAAAAAAAAAAAAAAAACCGGTGTCCACCATTCGGCCCCTAACCCCCTCCCTTCCTCCTGTCACACACTCACACACCCGCCCATATCAACCCTAGCGCCACCATGTGCCCCAAACTCGCATGGCATGTCACCGCATCATGTCCGATTTGTCCCACATTATGTCTAAATTGGTTAATATTTCAGATTTTTTTTTCCCGCGCCTTTTGTGTCGTGCACAGAAAGCAAATCCGTCATTGTGACGTCACACATCCGCATCATGCTATGCTTTTTTTTGTTTGTTTGTTTGTGCCTCATCGTGTCATAAAAATGAATTTCAGATCCAGAGAAGCAAACGGCTAATAGATGTGAGAGGTGAAATTATTTAGGGTATAGAGAAGATGTAGGAGAATATTAGTAGTAATAATAATAATAATAATAATAATAATAATTTAAAACTGGACCGTGTAACTCCCTCTGCATCCACTCATCCACTCCTTCCCCGTCCCGCGCAATGTTGTTTTGTCCAATCATATTAAATCCAAAATGGACACTTTCTTTTACAGTGCAACTTCTTGTGGTTTCTCCATATTATATTTCTATAAACTACTTCTCTATTTCGAAATGATAACATGTTATAACATAGTAACGACACTGTAAAAGACTGTGTAACTTAACTGTGTGGGGTTTTTTTTCCTTTTAAGTGTTCTTTGAGTCTCACCAGGTCGGCTATTCCTTGTCTCTCTCTCTTTCTCTCTCTTTAAGACGAGACGCAGACAGTGGCCAGCGACACCAGCAGCCTGGTGCAGTCTCACACCCACGCTCACTCCACAC
The DNA here is from genome assembly GCA_030014305.1 of Clarias laeviceps. NCBI lineage: Eukaryota > Metazoa > Chordata > Actinopteri > Siluriformes > Clariidae > Clarias > Clarias laeviceps. Next base: position 15,927,653 of record JAQMYJ010000018.1, on the reverse strand, counting down.
ACTCCATGCACTCCACGCACTCCACGCACTCCACACACACGCACTCGCTCCGGAAGCGCGAGGCGGCAGACGTGCCCTATCAGACGGGTCAGCTCCATCCGGCCATCCGCGTGGCCGACCTCCTCGAGCACGTCACTCAGATGAAGTGCGCCGAGGGATACGGCTTCAAAGAGGAGTACGAGGTAGCGTCTTCGTCTGTCTGACCTTCCTGCTAGTCTGTCGTTGCGTATTTGTGTTTTTTTTCCCCCCTTTCATTGATACTTAATGCGCCCTTTAATCATAAATGTATCACGTTGTGTTCTGTCTCTCGTGTTCTCTTCCCAGTTCTCCCTCCCTCTTTCATGCTTAGCATTGTGTAGCATGTGTGCTTTTGTAGTTTATGCCACTGCCACATTCACACACACAAACACACACACACAGACAGACAGACAGAGACACACACACACACACACAGGAATCCCGAGGGAGCCTCGTCGAGCGGCTCTGGCAGGCAGAACGCTGTGAGAAAGAAGCACAGCCTCTAATGTGTGCACTGTTCCTCTCAGTCACACAATCAGGACTCTGTTATCACAAGTCATGTAACACTCCACACTCACTACACACTCCACACACTCCACACACACACACACACACACACACTGTGATGTGACTGGCTCTGACACAAACTCTAAACATTCCTCACTTACAGTGAATGTTGATTTACTGACAGAAACACACACAAACTTCTACTCTTGTGTTCTTTTACGTATTTGTCATCTGTTTGTCTGTTTCTTGTCTCTTCTCTTCACTGTCTCATGTTTTTTTTCTTTGTGTCATTTCTCTTTTCATTTAATCTCACTCTGTCTCATCTCTTCTCATCTCATTTTGTCTCTTTTCTTTTCTCATTCTGTCTCTTCTATTTTTTTCTTATCTCCTCTCTGTCTCATTTTGTCTAATCTGGTTTTCTCTATTCTCTTCTTGTCTCTTTTCTTCTCATTTTGTCTCTTTTCTTCTTGCCTCTTCTCTTCTTTTGTCATTTGTCTCTTCCCTCATTTCCTATATTTTCTTATATTTTGTCCATTCTCTTCTTGCCTCTTGACTTCTCATTTTGTCTCTTTTCTTGTTTTGTTTCTTCTTTATTTCTTCTTTTGACTCTTTTCTCTCTTTTCATCATGTCTCGTCTCCTCCTTTCTTTTAGTCTCCTTTTTTTCTCTTGTTTTTTCCCTCTCTTCTCTTTCCTTCTTGTCATTTCTATATTTTATTTAGTTTTTTCTCTTTTTATCTTGTTCTCTCATTTTGTACTTTTTTTATTTTGTCTCTTCTTCCCTTTCTTATTTCAGCTGTTTCTTCTTTTGTATTGTCTCTCCTCATTTTTTCTCTTCTATTCTCATCTTGTCTTTTGTATTTCGATTCAATATCTTCTCTCCTTTTTTTGTTCTATTATTTCTCTCCTATCATCTCTTCTTATTTTTGTCTTGTCTTTTTTGATGTTTGCTCGCTTTCCTCTCTTGGATCATCTCTTCCTATTTATTCTGTCCAACTTTTTTATTGTCTAATCTTTTCTGTTCCATCATCTCTCTTTATTTGGCCACGTCTTTTCTTTTTGTCTTTTCTCTATTTTTCTGTCTCCTCTAAGGTCTCAGCTTCTTTTTTCAACCTCTCACCTCTTATTTAATTATTTAAGTTTTATTTTTTTCTTTGTTTGTTCACTCTCTTTTGGTATTTTTGGTCTCTTCTCTATCTCTTGCTCAGTTTCAGTAATCAGCCATGTTCAGTGCTCGACTATCAGAGAAGCCGAGCTGGTAAATAATGGATGGGCTGTGAGTGTCACCTGTCTGGTGCAGACTCAGCGTGAGATGCCCCGGGTTGTAGACAGCCTCCAGGCCTGCTCCATCATAGCTATAGGCCCTGCAGCAGGGCAACAGAATCCCTGACATTGCCCTCCTACACACACAAAAAACAAGATATACAAATTTAAACACACTATGCTTTCCAAAAAAAAAAAAAAAAAAAAAACCTGTCTGCTTTGCTGTAGCCAGAAGGGCTGATATTACAGTTGGTGTACTGGTTATACTGGTCACATGTACGCCTTTTGTGTATTGTACTCATGCTGTACCCTTAGCGCAATTCCCCTGAGCATGTGATTTTGTTGTGCTAGTGGCATCATGATTGCTGAAGTTGGAAAAAGCACTGTTCTTTCACCCCTGAGCTTTGAGCCTTTCGCTCACATCCTGTCTCTCTCTCACCTCTCCTCTTGTCGGTCTGTACATTAACTATGGATCAGATCAATGAGGTAAGCACACACTTCATTTTGGTTATTCTTATTCAAACATGTGGAAATGTTGTAGCTTGCAGTTTGAACTGTTTGTGTCAAGTTTGTGTAAGCCACTATAAGCAATAGTGTACACCAGTCAGCTATAACATTAACACCACTGCCAGGTGAAGTGAATAAGAGTGACAGGATCACAAGGTTACAGAGACCCAAGGCCAGCCGGTCCCACAGAAAAGAATGCAGGACGACAATTTGCCGAAAAATCAACTCTGGCCAAAGCACTAGAACATCCATGGCACCACAGTTCAACCAATGCAACCAGTTCAAGGTGGTTGATCTGGCCGCCAAATTTCCCAGATCCCAACCTGATTAAGCAACCATGGAATGTGACTCACAGAGGCCGAACACCTCAATCCACAGCATCCAAAGGATCCACTGCCAAAATCCCAGTGCCAGACCCTACAGCACATCCCTGGTGCCACAAGAGGAACTTAAAACCTAGGTGGTTTTATTGTTAATGGGTTAAAGCTATGGCTGGTCGGTGTATATATTGAAACAGATTTGTGTCAAAAGTACTGCATGCAATGGTTTTAACGGAATTTAAATGAAATGGAGAAGAATAAAAATTAAAACAAAAAAATGACCTCAAAAGTGAGAAATTACAGAAATTATTTATTAGAGCTGGTTCACTATTGAGTTTTTTTTTGTTTTTGTTTTTTTATTGACGCTGTTGCAGTTTAAATTTGTATTTGTGATTCTCATAACGAATAAGGTGAAAGTATATGTAGTGCACAGTGCTTGCAGCGACTCCGTCAGGACTAACCATGACAGCATAACTAAAAGGCAGAGCCAGAAGGAAACAGAGACATGAGGGCTCTCTGGGAACTAAAGCAACCAGTCACTCCACCGTCAACAAGCCTGAGTGATCAATGAGAGTGGAGGAAGACAGCATCCAAACGTACCGGTTCACCATAAAACTCTACCTCCATGAGTCTCCCACATCTGCACCAAAAACAGCACAAGATATACAGCATTTCAACACGTATATAAGAGACAAATCAGACCATAAACTGTAGTTCGATTGAATCAAATTGAACAAAATATCGCAATAAAAATGTGATCGGATGAACATTCTACCTCTTAATACTAAAGTGTTGTAATGAGCAGACTAAATCCCAACTGGGGCCTGATATCATTCTGTGGAATCATTATTACTTTTATTATTATTATTATTATTGATATGATATAAAAGCTCAGAGTCCTTGACTATATGTGTGGATGGGTGACTACCACCTTCACCAGGTTCCACTCGGGTATTACCGGAGAACACATTGCCTGATTAGCCAATAAACACGTATTCCTGACCAGCAATGACACAAACATCATGAATAAGACCATGAAACAAAAACTGTGTTGCACATTTTGCTTTTGAGGTCATTTACGTTAGTAAATGAATAAATCATGCAATGCAATTAGTACTTCCTAGCTTAGCATTAAGTTATAGTTGTGTCAGGTGATGTGTGAAGGCCATGTCACACACACACAACACACACCTGAACTTGTAACACTGACAGAGCTCTTTCACCTCCCGCCTTGATCCGTTTTTTATTTTCAGCTCCAGTGTGAAACGTTTTCCTGCCATCTCATTGATGCTAACGATAAATGCTATGACACCAGTGCAAATGCTTTAAGAACGCCATCATCCGTCTTGCATGCTCTCACTGCGGCGTGCATGACGGCAAAGCGTGCGAGACGTAGGAACAGATGTCATGTCTTTCTCACGCACGTCACTTCACGTGTTTGCTGTCATTCCAAGCATCTGTACTGTATGTCACATTCCGAGATCGTGATTGTCGTGCTGTTCATTTCACTTTACTGTATGTCCCGACTGTTTGTAGTGACGTTGCAAATGTAATGACGGTCGCATATGGACGAATTGACTGAGTCGTTGTGTTTATTTATGGCAGGTTAAACTGTATGTTACTACTCAACTCGCCTTCTCATCTCTATACAGATCAGCTTTCGAAGCTTCAGTTCCTCCAAAGCTTTATGCTCGTACCATCATGCCTGTTATCTCACAGATTGCTATAGATCATCAGATTGAATTAATGATGCAGAATTTTGGTGGAAAGTATTGAGTGAGAAAAGAAGCAGTTTTTTATTTTTTTAAGGCGCTAACAACAAAACCTGACCTTTATCCTTTGTGTTTTAGATTGCTGACATTTTTTACTCATAATAAACACCCACCAGAATCATTAATCACATTTCTTGTATATAAGCTATATTTAATGTCTTTCGAAATAAAATCTTTTATAAATGAAATGCAGCTAAAATGTTCGTCTTAAATAAATACTTGCAAATGATTGACATTGAGAGCAGAAATTCAGGAAAGATCCGAGATAATTTGTTTGGAAGTATGATCGAGGTTATATAGCAAAAAAAAAAAAAAAAAAAAACAGAAATCCCCACAACAAGAAGATTTTTTTTTCCACATCCAAGCTAATGATAACCACCCATATGCTTATCATCCTCTCCCCAGTGAGTACCACTTAAAACTAAGGCATCATTAGTGAAGTTTTTTTTTTTTTTTTTTTTGCTATGAATTAATTATAGGAAATCATATCAATTATTCTGTTTTTGCCTGGTGTTCTGCGCGAGGCTGCATGTCGAATATAAACGGTTGTCACTCTCTCCTTCTGTTCAAGGGCCATCTTTGAATTTGTGTCGAAATCGTTCTTTCTCTCCCTCAGCGTTCCGCTTTCAAAGAGGAGGAGTGTTTCAACCGGAGCACCCGGCATAGTGAAAACTGCAATTAGGATACAGATTTATTTCCATCGCAGGGCTGGAGAAGAAGAAGGAGACATCAAAACGTCACGGAACCAGTCGCAAAGTTCTAATAGACCTCATTTGATGTTTGTTTTTCCCGGTCTCTTTCCCTTTTCCAGTTTCAGGTTAACCCTTTCATGCATAGTGGAATTTTAGGCAGTTTGCAGGAGATGTAAAATGTGAATCGGCTCTGTTGTCAAACACTGGCAATGCCAAAGACATTTGTGAGCAAGGGAGCAAAAATTCTCCTTCCAGTCTCTTTCCTGTCGATCACAGTGACACTAGGCAATGATACAGTAGAAAGTGCCTTCCTCCGAGTGTGCTTCCTTGCACTGCCCTGTGATGTAGCAAGAGCTGCAGTGTAAAAAGATGGCTTTAAATGTCTTGAAGGAAGCACGCGTTGAGGCTGATTTATGCTTCTGCATCAACTCTACACTCTACCTCACGCTGTAGTCTGACATGCACCTCGCCAGAAGTGATAACAATGCATTTCCATCTTCTTCTTCTTCTACAATTCCATTAATGAATAGAGGTGAAAGGCGCAGTTAGCACTGTCTTCTTGCACAGGCCAGTGTCCGGGTTCGATTCCCGTCTCTGCGTGCATGGAGTTTGCATGTTCTCCCCGTGCTTGGTGAGTTTCCTCCAGGTACTCCGCTTTCCTCCCACACTCCAAAAACCTGCAGATTAGGCTAATTGGTGTTCCCAAATTGTCCGTAGTGTGTGTATGTTTGTGTGTGCCCTGCAATAGATCGGCACCCTGTCCAGGGTGTACCCCAAAGTCTCCTGGGATAGACTCCCCGCGACCCTGAATTCAGGATAAAGTGGTATAGACAATGAGTTAATGAGTAACTGTTGTTCATCATCTATTAGCTAATACACCAACGGTTATTTGTAGTACACCATAACAACCAACCAGAGAGTGGCAAGGACAATCAGCATAGTGGCAAAGAAACCCCACTGCCAGCTAGCAGTGTAATTGTGGAGCACCAGAACACAAGTATAAATGCTTAAAACTCCGTACTCCACTTGACTTGTATAACTCACAGCATAGAATTGACATAAAAACAGAAATCAAGCTTTAGTTTTTATAAATCAAGTTTGTTTTGGTTTTTTTAGTTGTTTTTTTTTTTTACCACCCAGGTGGTACTTGTTATCTCTCGCCCTATCATCCAGAGAACGCAAGTTCAATGCCCGGGTGATGCTGTAACACTCGCAGCTGGAGGTCTAGAGAGAGCTGATTTGCCGAGCTCTCTCAGAGGGGAGGGATGAGAGGTACTTCGTGCTCCCACGGCTCTACAGCCAATCAGGGGCGTCTATAAGATCACGCAATCGGAAGGAGCGGATAGCGCTGTCCTCCGAGTGTGTTAGCCGCTCCCAACGTGAGTGAGCAGTTCGAAAAGATGTGGTCGGCTGGCGTCACGTGGGTCGGAGGAAACACTTGATAGTCTTCGGCCCTCCCGGCTGAGTGGTAGTAGAAGCTTAATGTGGGAGCCCCCTAGTGACGGGGAGGAATTGGACACGACTAAATTAGGGAGAAAGCTGGGGAGGGGAATCCCCCCTGCCAAAAAATGTATAATAATTAATAGTGAACTTTTAAGACCTGAACACTAACCACTTTTGTTTGTAAACATTGCACTTAAGCAGAAAAGCAGGGCTTTGAAATTATGCGTAGGGTTTTGATTTTCTTAGAAAGCAGAACCAAAAGACAAGAATTACTGTAACATTTGGGGTCTGATTAAAAAAAAAAAAAAAAAGGATTTTCATTTCTCATCAGCTACAGATATGAAGGCTTTTTTAAATCCGTATCTGACATTGTTGAGGAGATATGCAGAGTATTAATGCAGTCATCATCTGCAGGTATACAGTAAGTCTGCTAATCCTACAGCAATAATGAAATGAAATCCGACTCTCACTCTCTCTCTCTCTCTCTCTCTCTCGCTCTCCTAACGTATGTCACATTTAGAAGCACCGATCAATTTTTGCATTCCGTTTAATCTTCCATAATCCTAATGAAGCAGGACTTTCAATATGCATAAGCGCTATGGTGGCTGCTGCCCCGCTCCTGAGAGACGGGAGCAGGATAAATATTAATTTGCACCAGCTTTGGCCTTGTTTTTAGTGTTGATGTTGACTGCGGGTAATCATGTTTGCGTAGCATGGGCAGGGTCCCTGCGTGTCCCTTCACAGCATGAACTGCTGAAATAAATTTTCATAATTTGGATTAATTGCAGCACAGCTGCTAAGATCAGAAATATAAACTGACAGTGCATGGATGCCCATTTCTTTTTTGTCCGTACTGTCTTTGGCAGCCTTTCGAGTGGCTGGTGAGTTTGCTGAGAGAGTCACAGACGTGACACAGAGCAGCCAGTGTTGTAATGGGCTCTCGTTTAGACATGGCACACGGTGCTTCCTGCCTTCCCGGCCACATGGTCTCATCAGATGTTCTAATGAACCTAATGCTTTCTCTCCCTCACTTCTCTTTCCCTCGTGCTTCCTTTATTAAAGATACAGAGCCATTTCTGCACTTTGTAAGGAGCTGACACAAGACTTCTCACACACATGCCTTCTCTCCTTGTCTCTGTTTCTGTCTCCCCCATCTTTTCTCAGAGCTTCTTTGAGGGACAGTCTGCACCATGGGACTCTGCCAAGAAAGATGAGAACCGGATGAAGAATCGCTATGGAAACATCATCGCATGTGGGTATTAAAGAGAGCCGCGCGTGTGTGTCCCGGCACAGCGGAACATAATGCTATGCCTTAGACGCATTCATTTCCCACATATCAGACAGGACTCGCTTAGCCGAGGACACATAGGCTTATCTGTTAGCATCAAAGTCTGAGAAGTGGTCTCATACCATGCCTGCTCCATTAAGAAGCAGTGGAAGGACTATACAACGATCGCATTTTATTTAAATCCACTTTATATTAAACATATTTAAGTATTTATGTTGTAATTAAATTCATACTGTATTAGAACGATGCATTAAAACCACTGCCAGTTGAAGTGAATATCATTGAGCATTGAATTACAGATGCACCTGTCAAGGGGTGGAATATATTAGATAGCACTTGAACAGTCAGTTCTTGGATTTGATGTGTTGGAAGCATCTGAGCAACTTTTACAAAGGTCAAATCTTGATGGCTAGGCGACTGCTGTTTCCAGTGTGCGGTGATTAGTACCCGGGTTGTCAATATTAACGCACTGTGATTAATCTAGGAATTTTAATACATTACTGTTTTAATTTTAATGCAAATTAATCATATGGCCAAGTTTGACCTTAATGGCTTCCCATAATTGCAGTGCGGTTACTCGGCTGTGTGTGATAATGGCGCGATTAGCGCAGATAATATGATGACTGAGGAAACATCGCCAGGTGTGCTGAACAGCAGGTTTCATTATAAAAAAGCTTTGTATAAATTTGTATAAAGTTTAGATAAATTCGAACTTGAGCTACCTTCAACTATTTTTACAAGAATACATTTGAAGAAAGATGTGAGAGTGGTGGTTCAGGCGGCTAAGCCTCTATGTTGTTGAATTTTCAGATCTGAGGCAATCATTTCTTTATTTCAAAATTGCACGTTTATAATACAGGTAAATCTGAGCAATCATGGGCAGACAAGACTCATTGATGCAGATAGGGTGAGACGGCTAGCTCGTCTGCTTTAATCTCACAGAAGAGCTGCTGTAGTGTTAAATTTGTGTACGAATTGCTGTAATGTATTAATAGCATTATCTGACTCTGATAGAAAGGTGTGAAAACACACATTGCATCGTTGCCCATGCTAACCCATGTCCACCAACCGAGAGCAGCTATAGTGGGCACATTACCCATCAGACATGGAATAAAGCTGGTCTGATGGATCACATGTTTTTTTCACATCATATGGACAGTCGGTGAGTGTGTGAGTCACTTACTTGGGAATGGTGATGCTCTGAGCAATGTTCTACTTGATTCCAGACACATGTTATGTGGATGTATGTTGCAGACCAGGTATATCTCTTCACAGCAATGTTGTTGTTGGTCTTTCGGCTGCTCCCGTTGAGGGGTGGCCACAGGGGGCAGTCCAGGACCGGCACTGCATCTAACCACTGGGGTTTGGGCATTGGGTGGGAATCGAATCCAGGCCTTCTACATGCGAGATGCTACATGCAGGCGAGAAACTTACCAACATCTGTATCTCTTTACAGCAGTGATATTCCAATCTGGCAGTGTAGGATAATGTTCCCTGCAACACTGCTAAATTGTTCAGGAATGGTTTGAGGAACATGACGAAGAGTTCAAAATGTGACTCGGGATCTAAATTCCCCGGATCTTAATCTAATCAAGCATCTAAGGGGTGTACTGTAAAAAAAATCCTATCCAAAGACGATCTGCTGCTGACTCCTTGGGGCCTGATACCTCAGACCTTCAGAGGTCTAGTAGAGTTCATTCCTTGCCTGGTCAGGACCTACCCAATACTCTTATGGCTGATGAGTCTATATATATATATATATATTTATATATATATATATATGTATATACACTCTGTTTGCAAATAAAAGCCTCTGATATGAGGAGGGTAATTACAAGCGTAGTTATGCATCTGCTTCATATCTCATTAATTATCCAGCATGCAGAACTGCTCATTATTGCCTTCCACCGAGACAAGGAACCTTTTTTCCCTTTCAGTTAAAAAAAAGAGTACTCTAGAGTACTCAGGGACATTTTATATCAACTGTCATGATTTATTTTAAGCTATAGTGCATGTGTCTTGATGTTTGTGAAGTTAATATGAAAGCTGGGTGAGAAAGCAACTGTAAGTGATAATTATATCTGTCTCTCTTCTCTCTCTTTCTCTCTCTATCTGTGGTTTTGTCTGCGTGTAATACGCGATGTTTCTGGGTTTGTGTTTGTCTCTAGATGATCACTCCCGCGTGCGTCTGCAGAGCCTGGAGGGCGAGCAGAGCTCCGATTACATTAATGCTAATTACGTTGATGTGAGTACAGAAAGCAGCCAGCACCTTTATGCAAAGGTCACAGCACACACAAACACGCATACACACACACACACACACACACACAAACACACAAAATAACCTGCTGCAAGGAGAGGAGAAATAGGACATAGAAGACACACACACACACATACACACACAGACTGCACTCTCAGCATGCACAACGAGAGAAACAGGGCAAAGAACATGGTCTAACACACACACACACACACATGCATGTTCAGCAAAGGCCGCACAGTACAAGACAGGGTCAGGGATGGTCATGCTCTTACACATGCCCACACAGCAATGCCCACACACACACACATGCACATAATAAGCAGAACACCGCAGCAAGAGAGGGAATTAAAGACACACCAACTGCGGTCATATTGATCTAAAACCACGAGTCAACACAGAGACAAACACAACAAAACACACACACACACACACATGCTGGTCCTTAAAGGCCATTTCACACAGAAAGATATTTCTTTTGTCTGTCACAAAAAAAAACAGATACGTTTTCATTTCAGTATTTTAATAACCACCAACTTCATCAAGCATGACTCATGGAGATAGCAAATAACGAGCACTAATTTGCATGTGCAATTGCATAAATTGTGCACAGAGTTAATGAAATTTTTGTGTGTTATTCTCAACAGCTGCCACAGGTTCGGGTCTCAAAAAAACAAAAACAAAAAAAAAACTATCCGAAATAGAAACTCGAGTCTATCACCTATTAAAATCAATGAGACGTACCTAATAAACGTTCAAATCTACAGTAATAAGAAGGTCGAATAGTGTAGACATCATTGTGTGTTCTGTTCATATAATGTGAAGCCTAATGAGATTGCTGAAAAGACTCCTTACATTTTTTTAACCATCGGAATGATGTTGCACCTCCAGGGTCTGAGTTCGATTCTTGGCCAGGATCGATTCCCGCCTCTGGATGGTGTGCATGGAGTTCCCACGCTTGAAGGGTTTCCTCTGGGTTCTCCGGTTTCCTCCCACAGTCTAAAGACATACAGATTAGCTTAACTGGTGTTCCCAAATTGCCCATAGTGTGTGAAGTCTCCTGGGATAGGCTCCAGGCCCCTCACGACCCGTTATACATGATTAAGCGGTATAGAAGATGATGAAGATGGAATAAAGTTCAGCATGGGGAAAAAAGTTTAGGATTATTCAATTAAGGCATACTTTTTGATTATACTTCATTTTAAAAAATGAAGGAAATCAAGGCAGCTATTATGTTTGACTTAAACAAACATAATAGCTGCCTTTGGTTGTGTTCTGTTTGTGTTTGGTTGTCGGAGGCGTGTATTTCTTATCAGTGTATCATTAATGCTCTGACTTGGACAGCAGACAAGCTCCACATGTTGTTTTTAGTGTGAATTCTAGGTGACACTGACGAAGTACTACTTATAGCTTAATGTACTCATCCAGACAGACACATAAACACACGCACACACAAACACTCTAACCTGTGCCAGGGAAAGAGACATTTAAGACAGAAGAGAGCCAGCAATACGAAGCAGGAAAAACATGACGCATGTTGAGGAGAAAAAAAATGTGATTGAGCAAAAAGGAAAAAGAAGATAGTGAGAGGATGAGCGATAATGACTAATATACTTTATAAAGCCTGACTCTCCTGTGTGTCCTAACGTCATGGCTGGTTATTCCTGCTTCTGCAGTTTCTACCCAGGCAGGCTCAGAGGTTATGCAGAGCGGAGGAGAATAGTTTAGTCACTGAAATTCTTTAGAAACTTTAATACTCAGGCAGGAAGAAACTCCAGTTCCTCAATGACTCAATTTCAGTATATCACGAGTCGAGCATTGACGAGTGCATCCGGAGAGAAGTCTGATTCATCATACGCACTGCACACATGCGGACACACGCTACGTTCTGCCTCAGTATAATGTAAAATAAGGGGCATTTAAGTCGGAACTTTAATTGTAAATTTAACAGAACACAGTTTCGAGAGTAAAAAACTACTTTTAAATTTGCACACGATTCAGGATGTTGAAGTAACAATGAGATAAAGCTTTTTTATCTTTAGCGTTTTATGCCTTCATTTATAACAAATATCATTGAAAGGCGGATCTGTGGTCGTCACACGTGGTTTGAGTTAAGCCGTGCCATCATAAGGGCAGTCAGCAAAGAGTCCACAGTTGGAAGTGTGTCTATTTAAGCCCCCGGAAACCGACACGCGTTGCGCGATCATTGAGTAGCACCAGGTAGAGAGCACGATGCTCCAGTAATAGGGCCAAAGACTAAGCTCATATATACTGACTCATAAACCTTGGATTATGAGCATAATTCGTTCCGGAAGCGGGCTTGTATTCCAAAACACTCGTAAACCAAATTTAATGTTCCCATAAGAAATAATGGAAACTCAAATTATTTGTTCCACAGCCCAAAAAAATAAATACATAAAAAAAAATTACACAAAATATTAAGTAAAAATAAAACAAATTAACCTGCACTTTACCTTTAAAAAAAAGGAAAAATAAATCCCGACA
>JAQMYJ010000018.1:15890675-15905040 GCA_030014305.1 Clarias laeviceps | reverse complement strand
AATAAGTCCCCCCCCCCCCCCCTACACGCGCACACTCACACACATACAGTACACACACACACACACCTTTATCTTGCTCACTTTCAAAATCCTTCCCTCATGGCTGATTGCGGTTTGCTACTAGAGTTTTATCATTTACAGGTGAGGTGTGATAGTCCACAGGGGAGAGAGAGAGAGAGAGAGAGAGAGAGAGAGTGTGATAGGAGGATGAGTGTGAGTGTGGCGAGCATGTAATATTAATGATAGCAGAAAGATGAGACGTTGTGTCTATCAAGCAGTTTTACACCCGGCTGGCTATAGAGGGGTATCAGCACATTTTATATCCACACACACACACACACACACACACACACACAAATTCTTTCTCACTATCTCTCTTTGAAACACACACTTCAGAAAAGTGACACGCTGCTTGCTGGAATGACTGTCAGCAGCTCCTGACAGCTGGGGGTTCTGATACAGGAAGTGTTTGCATTTTTTTTTTTCCTCCTTTATTTAATTATTTTTTATTTCTATTTTTTTTTCCACCACAAACTTAACACTTCAGCAAAAAGTTATTATTTATTTATTTAGCCTTTGCCCGAACTGCTCGCCTAAGGTTTATTGGGATGCAATTGTTGTTCTTCAAACTGTAAAGTATTCCTGGAACGCGTGCGAGGTTTCACCTTGCTCCCTAAAATCTCCCAAAACCTGCTGACCCTTATTCAATTTCTGTACTCTTACTGCTTGACATAGCAGTTTCAAAAAAAAAAAAAAGTGTCAATCGGCGAAAGGAAAAAGGTACAGAATTTTATAGACGAATAGACAGAGAAGTGATTTTATTCTCCAATTCAAGTTGAGGTGCGAATGCCGAAGAATAAAAGTCGTATGAGGGTTTTTAACTTCATTTTTGGGTCGGGTATGAAGCACTCAGGACAAAAAGGCAGCGTTTATTAACATGGCGAATAAATCGATTGTCCTGATGGTTGTCGCTAATTTGTTTCTATGTTGGGAAATAGAGCCAATGTAAAAAAAAATTAAAATACTAATAATCATTTCGGGAGAGCGGATGGAATGGAGCTGGGTTGAATGAGATTTTTCTAAAAAGAAAAAAAAAAGAAACCGATTATTCAAGATAGTGTTGCCTGGGTTGCAAATTTTACACCAAGCTGTTCTAGTTTTGGAACACAACTGTGCATTAAAAAATATATATAAATAAATATATATATATTAATAAAAAGTAGGTCCCACTTTTGTGCTCATATAAAAGCAATCACTGAAATCTTATTTTAAAGAAAATAATAAGACAAATTAAATCTAATCAGTTTTTGGAAACAGGTTGTTCCAAACAATGGGACAGTATAAGTGCGGAGAAGGAAAGGGAACAAGAGATTATGGAATGTTCAAGACACAAAAGTATACTGCAGACACAAAACAACAACAGAAAAAAAAACGCATGAATTTTTGGGTGTAAAAAAATTGTAGTGATGTTAATTTGGCAACCTTTTTGGTATTACAGGTAGGTTGTTTTTAAAAGTTTAAATGACTTAAATGAAATAATGTTGGAACAATGTTGGCTACGTGATCACAGGCTGTCGAAGTAGTTGCAGAAATTACTTGAAAACAGAGTTAATACCAAACCAATGTCCTGAGCAGGATTCAGGTTCAGGTTGCTGCAGTGAGAGCTTGTGTACGCACCACTGGAACCACTAGGGAACATGCTGTTGATGCTAGTAAATGCGTGGATAAAACAACGAGCACCATACAAATACCGGGCAACAGCAATTTACCAGAATAATAAACTGGAAGGCAGCCAAAAGGGTAAAAAAAAAAATGGACATGATGCAGTTTGGACGCTTTACAAGCACCATATTAGAGTAGAGTCATTCGGGAGCTAAGATGGACCTCACGCTGTTATAGCCAACAGACAAGAAAAAGAATTTAAAGAAACATTGCAACACTGAAAAATGCATGACATGAGATACACATGCTGTGTCCAGCTCAATATCCGATGTGAATTCAAAACCCTGCTAGAAACCTAAGGGAGCTTGGATGTGTTCAGACGTTGTGTGAATGCATGTTAATCGGCATAAATGCTCCAAATTATGGTTCAGATTTTGTTGCAAACTTGTGTTTGCATCATTCCTTCAGTAGTGGCAGAGAAGTACAGTATGTGAAAGTGGTGCAAGATACTGTATGTACAAGGACAGCGACGTACAGTATGTGGACGTATGATTGCAACCAGGCATCTGCTCTTAGTCCTTTCCTGTTTGCAGTGGTAATGGACAGGTTGACGAATAAGGTCGGACAAGGGTCCTCATGGACTGTGATGTTTGCGGATATTGTGATCAGCAGCGAGAGTAGAGAGCAGGTTGAGATGATTCTATGGGGTATATCAGGAGGAGAGTGTCAGAAATGGTCCTGCCAGGCAGGAGGAGAGGAGCAGGTTTATGACTGTGGTGAGGGAGGACATGCAGGAGGTTGGAGTGATGAGGGAAGATGTGGAAGACATAGTTAGATGGAGACAAATGGTCTGATGTGATAACCCCTAACGAGAGCAGCCGAAAGAGGAAGAGGAAGATTCAACATTATCTCGTAATATAACGTTATAATTTAGTCAAAATCATTCTAACTTCCAAGGACAACATTGTCCCGATGATGGACAACATCGCTCTATATTACAACTTTAGGGTTCATGCAGGGATTCGTGCTCACCGTGTTGGACTTGTTTTACACTTGTCGTGATATAGATGGGTTGACAATTTGGTGAGTCCTGGCAACCCTAATTTCAGAGTCTGCACTCACCAAAGTGGAAATTTGAAGCGAAATATATATATATATTATATATATATATATATATATACATAAATTAACCACTAATGGTTAATACTCTGAGAAGACTTGCACACAATCTTTTTTAAAATAACTTTAAATGACAATATCATTCACAATAATACATTTTTATTCCTAAAGCACTAAATTATAAATTCTAAGTGGATTCTAATTTACTTAATAATAGACTTCGTGGTGGGTTTGGCATGTATGTTTTTCTTTTTTTTTTTTTTTTTTTTAAGTTATGTGTTGCTTCTTTGTTTTGTTGTCTCGAGTGAGCTCCAGCTCTTGGCCTGCGCAACAGTATCTGTTCGCTCTGTGTGCGTCCTTGGCGTCGGTTCACTTTCTGCCCTCATAATGCTCAAAGTTTTATAAACTTGTTATACTTGTTATAACTTTTTATATCAAACACTTATAAAGTGTTTGAGTCCCCCAGCCTAGTGCTCTCTCTCTCTCCCTGTCTCTCTCGGTCTCTGTCTCTCCTTTTCCATCTCGTTGTCTGGCACACATCCCCGGACTACACAAATCAATGGATCAACCCACATTATGCCGATCTTTCACTTATTTTCTCAAATGAATTATTCTCACTTTCTCATCGCCCCTCTTTGTCAAGAGTCAATCAATGCCACATTCAGCCTCACTGAACGATATTAATTTGATTAGTTTGGAGAATTTGGAAGACTTAGACAGCGTTTCATGGCTCTTTAAAACAATTAACAGTTCACACACATGAATAAATAAGGTATTTTTTTACTTTATAATAAAGAACACTTGGAGACGTTCAAACACACTTCAGCAATGCTTTATGGTTCCTTTTAAACACTTCTCTTGTGAAATCAGATTATATCTGATCTGCGTTCAACCTGTTCCCGGGAGTCTGAGCTCATATAATCTCATATTTGAAATTCAATCTTGAACCATTTGGATGCTTTTTAGGCAGTTCCCCTGTTTCCTGGAAAACCTGGGAGCCCAGATTTATGGACCAATTTTCCAGTAAAATAAGAAAATGGATCAAATGGCCAGGAAATATTGGTGAAGTCTTGAAAAGCATTAAGTTGTATGCTATTATCCCTTAAGTGTACACTTTGAGAGCATAAACATTTGTGCCCTTGATGCTGTTTCAGCATCCATTAGGTCCGCTTAGTGTATTTTGAAATCTGCAGTGGACAGATGAACTCTTTTTCCGAGTACCTTGTAGAGCAAGGCTAAGCTTTTCTTCTCAGTTATTTAGGACTGTCTGTATGACTGATGAGAATCATTGACATCATTGAAAATTTTTATTCTGACTGAAGCACATCTGTACTTGATTCTACTGTGTTTTTTTACTTGAATAATGAACATTGGATTCAGAGAGCAGCACAAATTGATGTGCTCAGGTTGAGACTGGTGTTTGAGGCTCAGGCATTGTGTTATGGCAGGCTACAATGGACCTTCAAATCCTACACAGCAGATGTCCTGTTTGTCACTCATCATGCCAAGAATCAATCCCACAATACCCAGTGGGGCCGAAGGAGAACAGGGACCAGGGTTGGCAGAAGAAGCCTTGAGTTTGAACAAACTCACATTCTGATTTAATCCAGAAAGCTGATTATAGAGCGGTACAGGAAAGAAGGAGGAGTTTTATGCTCTGAAGCATATGTATGTGTGTGCGTGTGTGTGTGTGCGTGTGTGCGTCTGTGCGCGCCCCGAGTGGCAGCACTCGGCCCAGCTGTTTTGTAATGACATTTTTATGAGCTGGAGGAAGATCAGGAGGTTGTAGCGAGTCTCTGCTGAATGTAATTTGCCTCTGGCTGCAGGTAATGTGAATTAGCTCCAGCCCTTACACTGGGATTTGCAGACTAATTAATTTGTCGCAAGACTTTTTTTTTCTTTTACTGTTGGTACTTGATTAAAAACAATATTAATTCAAATGAATTAGATTCCTAATTCAAAACGGAAGAAGCTTAATGGTCACAAGCGGCCGAGTTGGACGTCAGTCTCTGCTGCTTGGTTCCCTGAGTCAATTTGTGTTTTTAATTTCATGCACAATTTGTTGTTAGGATTGTTATTAGTATATAGAAGTCCAAGATGTTTTTGATTATGAAAGGATTCGATTTGTAAATCAAGTATCAGTATAAATCATCCACAAAATTCTTAATAATGAAGCTGAAATGAAATTGGTATATACATATATACACAGTACTGTTTAAAAGGCTTGAGTCACCCCTCATTTCTCATTTCATATTTTGCTTTCAAAGATTCAGACTTTCTTGTATTTTTTATGTTCTCCTGAGGAATAGCTCTCCAGGCTTCTTGAAGGACTTTTTTGGCTCTCATTTTTAGCCCAGTCCCTGTACCAGACCAGTTTCAGAGGAATGTTCTATTTATTTATTTTAAGCCATAGAGTGTCCTATGAATTATTCAAGCATTAAAATAAAACATCAAACGTAAGGCATGAACCAGTGAGAAACAGGTGCAGATGATGACAGATGATCAGGTCGGTGATTAGTATACTGGTGATGCTGAATGCTGAGTGGTATGAACAGATGAGAGGGGAAACAAGGTCGCTGCTGAGATTTTTACATTGTATCTTTAGGCACTTTAGACACCAGTCACAGTTAAACATTTAATCTCATTTCTTTCATTTAATTTAGTTTAAATTAATAGGATGATAAAGGATGAAGTATATTGGAGTACTTGGTTAAAGTTGTTTTGCTGTAACACAAAACAACACCTACTAATGTAGTTGCTGGGTCCTTATCAGGACAAAATGTGACACTTTTGGTTGATTATACACTATATTGCCAAAAGTATTCGCTCGCCTGCCTTCACATGCATATGAACTTCGGTAACATCCAATTCTTAATCCATAGACTTTAATATAATTTTGGTCCACCCGTTGCAGCTAGACCAGCTTCAACTGGGAAGGCTTTCCACAAGGTTTAGGAGTGTGTTTATGGGACTTTTTGACCATTTCTTCCAGCATCAGTTCTTCTTGAGGTCAGACACTGATGCTGTAAGAGAAGGCCTGGCTCACAGTCTCTTAATTTATTACAAAGGTGTTCTATCGGATTGAGGTCAGGCCAGTCAAGTTCTTTCACACCAAATTTGCTCATTCCTTGCTTTGTCCACTGTAGCGCAGTCAGGAAGGGTTCGTCCCCAAACTGTTCCCACAGAGTTGGGAGCATGAAATTGTCCAAAGTGTCTTGGTATGCTGGAGCATTAAGAGTTCCTTTCACTGAAAGTAAAATCTGAAAAACAAACCCAACACCTGTTCCAACATGACTGTGCACCAGTGCACAAACCAAGGTGCATAAATGGATGAGCGAGTTTGGTGTGGAAGAACTTGACAGAGTCCTGACCTCAACCTGATAGAACTCCTTTGGGACAAA
This sequence comes from Clarias laeviceps, assembly GCA_030014305.1. NCBI lineage: Eukaryota > Metazoa > Chordata > Actinopteri > Siluriformes > Clariidae > Clarias > Clarias laeviceps. Next base: position 15,898,858 of record JAQMYJ010000018.1, on the reverse strand, counting down.
TAAGAGCGGAAACTGTGAGCCAGGCCTTCTCATCTAACATCACTGTCTTGACCTCATAAATGAGCTTCTGAAAGAATGGTCAGAAATTCCCATAAGCAGACTCCTAAACCTTGTGGAAATGAGTGAAGCTGTTCTAGCTGCAACATCATATTAAACCCTATGGATTAAGAATTGGATGCTACTCAAGTTCATATGCATGTAAAGACAGGTGAGCAAATACTTTTGGCAATATAGTGTATATCTCATTGAAATGCATTGTTTACATTTACATACATTATTTATCATATCTAGTTCTGAAATAAGTTAAAATAAGATAAATAAAAAAGGTAAAAGATTTTCAAAAGATCGAACGTTTGCCCTCTGATGGCTAAGTCTCTGCTATGCAGTACAGTTCCATATGAGCATCTGGACGTGACCCTGTACTGACGTATGTATTGATTCTCTGCACAGGACCCATGCAGGAGACGGTGATTGACTTCTGGAGGATGGTGTGGCAGGAGAACACAGCCACCATTGTCATGGTTACTAACCTAGTGGAAGTTGGAAGGGTAAGTAGAGTAAGATGTGACACATTCCAACAGGTCTTTGAATAGAATTTTTCTAAATTCAATAAACATTTCCTCAAGCTTTTCTAATATGGTGTGTTATGAACTGAACCTCAAAAGATTTCGCTCGATTAGATAGCAGTGCTGCTTTTGGAGTGAACTGAGTGAGAACTAATCAATGTAGCTCATTACCACACAAGCATGAAATGGCTTTTCGGTTGGCCTTTTGCATGATGACCAGCTCTTCAAACCTCTGGGATCCAAATCTCTGTGTTTCTAATTAGCCAAGAGGACGATGCGAGGTTCGCACTGCACTGTCCACACAAAGCAGATGACAAAATCAATTTTCTGAACTAATAGTAAGGTTTTATTTGTGGTAAATATTACAAATCATATTATCATATCAGAGCTGCTATATTAATGTATTAATGTGGATTATTTTCTTCTTGTGTGGCGCAACACATTCTAGGTAAAAATGCATGAAATGGTTAGGAGAAGTGAGGCTGATATTGATTTCTTTCTAGATTGTAGATTTGTGCTCTGTATCAGTTGCAACGTTTGCATGGGCAGTATTTCTTCAATCCGATTGAAATCCGATAAAGATGTGTGTTTATATGCTCAAAACAATTAATCAGAATAAAAAGATTCGACTTGGGTGAAGTGGTTCTACCTGCCGGGAAATGTGTAATCTGACAGAAGCATTTTTCTTCAGTTCCCATCTTTTCTTATAAATCCCACCTTCTGCATTATGACTGGCTACAATAATTGTTTCTCATCTCTGATTGGTTAGATGCCTTACTACGTATGAAATGTGAAGCCAATCATTTGCTCTTTCTTCATCCAAAGCTCCAGAGCATAAAAGTCTAAAGTAAAGACTGATCAAAGAGGTTTGTTCTTCAAGAGTCTGCACAAAAGGGGGATGTATTTATTCCGACAAGAGAGAAACCGTTTAGATGAAGTGTTTACATGGGGACCATGTACTTGTAAACGCACCCCGTGACAGTTGTGTCAGGTGATTACACAGAGTGAAACGCTCCCCAGATCTTCATTTAGGCTTCAGTGAAGCATCTGTAGCATATCATCAGCATTGAGAAGGCGCCGTGTGTGTGAATACAACCACAAGCGGAACCGAACATGAACGAGGTGGAGAATTTACTCCGTTGTGAATATTCTCCCCCCGAAAAAAAACGCTTTCGGAAAGGAAACAATGGAAATAATGGATGGCAAACTTTTTGTTCACCCACATTAGAGTCTTGGCACAAAGTTAAAAGAGCATGGCCAACTTCCTTGATTATATTTGTACTGTAGGCTGTAGGATTAAGGTTTCTCCTTTAATGTAAACAAGAAGCGCAAAGACAGATTACAGACCTGCGAGTTTACTGTTTATCCAGCACTGGTTACGTCCATCATTTTGCAGCACAGGATCAGCCTCTGTGCAGCCCCTCCATGGGTAAGCGGGTGGCATGCCCTGACCAGGCAGATGTGCCTTGCTGCAGGCTGGGAGTGTGTGATACTTATCTAATGCATCCCGCTGCTGGTGGCGGGAATGTCAGAAGGGGGGTTGGGAGGGAGGTGGTTGTTGGGGCTGGCGGTTCTCCACAGAGAGCTATAAACCAACCGCTGTGCTCCTCCACCACCCATCTGCCTGCATCCTGCACCAAACACTCAGAGAGGCGAGGGCCAGATCTGATGAGCCCTGCAGGGGAGGGGGGACGGGGTGGGGGGACGGGGAGTTATGGGGGAAATGGAAAAAAGAGAGAAAGAATAAATGGAGAGAAAAGAGATCTCATATAATTTGTTCTTCTCTACACATAGTCAATGATGTACACATCACTGCATTAGTCAGTCAATTTATTCCAACATTTATGATCATGCATGCATGTCGACATGGTCTATAACACGCCCACTTCTCTCTCTCTCTCTCTCTTTCTCTCTCTATTCCCCCCCAATATGCACACACACACTACACTGTCCTTAATTGATGGAATAATATAATGGCTCTGGCCTAATGTAATCTTGGCGGAGATTGAGATAGAGCAGTTCGGGGTTGTGGATTTCTCATCTCAAGTGTCACCAAGGGACTTCAACTTTTGCTCTCCTTCTCCTCAACTGTCCCTCCATCCTCCAGTCTCATTTCCAGCCTTAATGACGCCAGAGAGCCACATGAGACAGATTGAATCTTGCCATGGCTCTCTGTGTTTCAAATAGGAAAAAAAAAAACCTTTCAGAGACATTATGCTGTTTTTCAGCTGCTGCTGTAACAAATGAGATATTAAGATGTTTTGCGCCGCTAATGTAATAACAATATTGTCGGCTTTCAAATTGCAGATTTAACCGTGTCATGTATGAGAGTGTGATGTTTATCAGTATAATATCAGGAATATAAAGAGGCGGCGGGTCTGAGTCCAGGGTATTGGATGTCACATTATATTTTGCGGAGCTTAACGTGAGAATGAGGCGGCGTTATGGTGTGAATTATGTTTTGGTCGATACCTGAGAAATCTATATGGAGCTTCCGTTGGAGTTTTCTGCAGAACAGAAGTGATCTAAGCCCTAAGTCTGATTTTTGGATCGTTGTGGTATAACTTAATCGTTTTGATTCTCTGTATGTTTTTCGGACTGACACTCAGAACTATTCTGCATATTAAAGACATACTGCAGTGACATTATCTCTATCTGTATCTGTATTTGTTTTCTGCTCCAATTATCAGTATATGTAACCATCAGGTTGTTATTTGTTATGACCTTGACCAGGCAGGTACTAAGGATGTTGCACATGCATTTCCCAGCGCTGTGGTCTGTCTCTGTCCCACAAGACTTTTTTCTGACCACTCAACCTAATCTCATCTGCCAGCGAAACACCTCATGTGCCCATTAGACTTTCTGTGCAATCCTGATCCAAGTACACACTTCATGTCTCAAGCAGACACTGTGTGAACATTCTTGGCAGGCTTTCTAAGTATTTTACTTTCAAATGGGCACTTTCAACAATGACTCAAGACGTATCTGTTTCTTCCCCTGTCCCGTCCCACCCCCCAAATATATATATATAAATATATATATATATATATATATATATATATATTTCCCAATTGTGTTTGACTGATGGCACCTAGTAACCCAGGTTCCTTTTCTTCTTACCAACCAGGTCTGGTTATTTATCAGTGCACTGTTTTAACAAGGTTAAGCAAGCTTAGTCTGAAAGTTATACACTACAAGTCATTAAAATTGTAGATAAATGTAAAGGCCTTAGCTACATAATTAATAAAATAGTTTAAATAAGGTATAAAAAAATTAAGCTATAAAAAGTTGATTTTTAATGTGTATTTTATCTCTTTAGGTTAAATGCTGTAAATACTGGCCAGATGATACAGAGATATACAGAGATATGAAGGTGACGCTGATAGAGACCCAGCTCTTGTCTGAATATGTCATCAGAACATTTGCCGTGGAGAAGGTGAGAGAAAAAAAACTAACAAAAAAAAAACATTCCAACGAAAACTTTCCTGAGAGGCCGAATACACCTACGCCACAGTGTGAGCAGTGTACTGGCTTTATGAATTTGTTGCAAATGCAAGTAGACATGCTCATCTTTCATAAGATCACATATGTTCCATCACGCATGCCTTTAGAGAAGGGTGACTGCACACTACAAAGTATTTTCTCCGTTCATTAATTTCTAATCTTCCTTCAAGTCTCAGAATACATTGATACAAAGATAACGTGGATTTGCTGCATATTGCTTTTTTTCACAAGAATAAAACTAATGGGAAAATGTGTAACTGCTGATGCTGCGCCGATTCATCTGTCAATCTCTTGTTCCACTCTTCCCTCACTTGTGACCAAGATCCCAAGATACTTACACTCCTCTGCTTAAGGCAGTATCTCATCCCCAACCCAAAGGGAACAATCCATATCATACTGTACCAGCCGAGAACCAGTGCCTCAGATTTGGAGGTGCTGACATATCACACTGAGCTACAGACCGCCCCCGAGCATGCTGGAGGTCACTGCTCGATGAAGTTAACAGGACTACATCATCTGCAGCAAAGATGAAATCCTGAGGCCACCAACTGGAACACCCCGCACTACTCAACCGTGCCTAGAAATTCTTTCCATGTGACACAAGGCTGCCCTGGTGGAGTCCAGTGCACACCATGAACACGTCTGACCAGACTTTGGTTCCCTCAATAATCCTTTTAAGGGTAAAGATCTGTCTGATATTTCATGGCCAGAACAAAATACTCATTGCTTTGCTTACATCTACAATTTACTAATATCCAGAACGTTCTCTCTTGTAACCCGGCATAAACTTTCACTGGAAGGCTTTGGAGTGTGATCAGAATAAAGTTGGAAAACACCTTCTGGTCCCCTTTTTTAAAGATAAGGACCACCACTCCAGTCTCCCAATCCAGAAGCACTGTCCCTGACCTGCAAACAACGTGGCCAGCAAGGACATCCCAACATCATCATCAAGAGCCTTCAGGAATTCAGAACAAATCCCATTTATCATAGGAGACCTGCCACGAAGTAGTTGTGTAACTGCCTTGGTGACCTCAGCCATAGCAATAGTGGTGGGCAAGTCTTCCTCTGAGTTCTCCAAATCTCACTTCCAGAGGGAGGCGCTTTAATGAGATTTAGTCCCACCATGTGCCATCAGCATTTGTCCATCCTTGGAGTAATAAATAAATAAAAACATGGGTCTTGCTTGTTCCTCATAAGTTGCCTGACCATTTGCCAGAATATCTTTGAGAACTTTTCCAAGGAATCCATCTAATTAAAATTCCTTCTATACTATTTTTTTTTTTTTGCTTTTGCAAGAAGTAATTTCTGTACACTAATAGAGAAACGACCCTAGGACTCTGGTTTTGGAGCACCTCAGTATCCCCATGGAGAGATTAACATGGAGAAGGATCTCTAGGAATCTCTGTTTAGACTACTACCAGAGCAGCCCACACCTGGATAAGGATGAAAATGGACGCATGAATCGAAAATGTATAGTGTTGGCAAGGGCATTTCTTAATGTAACACTTGTTTTTGGTTAACGATATTTCTGCAATCTCTCGTCTCTTTTTTTTTGTAGAGAGGGGCACATGAGATCCGTGAGATCCAGCAGTTTCATTTCACAGGCTGGCCAGATCACGGTGTACCATACCATGCTACAGGCCTGCTGGGCTTCATCCGCAGAGTCAAGGCTAAGTCTGCCGCCAACGCTGGCCCTATTGTGGTTCACTGCAGGTATCACTCCTTTCTTTACCAATGCATTGGCCAATTTTTCAGCAATCATAATGTAGACTGGTTTATATATTAAGTATGCTTCATCAGTAATACTCTACTCCAGAAAGTTAATATCATTACAATTTATTCATTATAGTAATTATAAGCTAATACAAGGCCAGTGGCCTGAACCTACTAGATTCACCACCAAAATATCATCAGATTAAATACTTAGATCTATATTGCTTTTCTTGACAATTAGATCACTCTTATAAATAGGCATAGAAATAAGCTTTAAATAATTGCCAGGGTAATTTTTAATGTTATATTTAATCAAATATAATGTAAAGATGCTTTACATTTAACATATATTTTCATAACCCAGCGTCAGATAAGTTCTCTAACACAAAACCCTCAGAAACCTTTCATCTCTTTCTGGTTCCTCTGGTAATATCGACAGAGTAGATGGTGATAATTGATACAGCACTTTACATCTTATGTCTGGCACCTGAGACAGGTACCGCACGAGAGCCTCTCAAAGCCTTTTTAATCCTTTTTTTCTTGATTTTATTCTATAATTTAGATTTTTCATAACTCCTTCTACATGGGATATTTAATTAAAAACGGATTTTGTTATTATGTTTTTTCTCTCTCCCTCTCTCTCTCTGCAGTGCGGGGGCAGGACGGACAGGCTGTTTCATCGTGATCGACATCATGTTAGACATGGCTGAGAGGGAGGGCGTGGTCGACATCTACAACTGTGTCCGAGAGCTGCGGTCTCGCCGGGTCAACATGGTCCAGACTGAGGTACTCGTCCCTTTGAACTCGCAGTTATATAATGGTGTTTTAGTTTCGGGGTAAATGCAGTTGATGCTGAACTATAAGATGAGAGCAGGAACAGAAAGATATATTGAGAGAAATGTCATCCAATCGAGGAAGAGGGATCTTATGTGAATGAGAAAGATCTGAACCACATGTTTATCTATTCACGGCCTATTCCTGTTTAAAGCCGTTATGACTCTTTTTAGACAATCCGTACACTCGCTGTACTTCCTGCCTGTTTAAGAGCCAATCAAGACTTAGAATGTGACACAAATCAGGTGGTTATAAGTGCCATAAAAACGCAGGAATAGATATGGGGTGAATATTACTGCGATTCTACCGCTCTCGATAATTTCATGCTGAAGAACTCTTTGCTTTTCTGAACACAGACCATCTGGACTGGGCTGTAGACTAGCTGAATGCACCATTTCCCTGTAATTCCGTTTAGATCACAAGCATCATTGGATTTAATGGGCAAATGTTTCATAGATGACATCTGGATTGGGGTTTGAGTAACTACGCAAGCAGAGCTTCTCTGATTCATCCTCCACAAGTTCAGTGACCTTCAAACCGCGCTTGTGTGTGTTAGTGTGTGCGCACACGCACTTACACACACACACACACACACACGCACATGCATTTTCGCTCACAGGTGTTTGTGCGTGTTGACATTGCCCCTTAGCCTCCGGGCACTTGTTACCTTTTTATGTGCATGTTCGAACTGTCCGTGGTAATTTGCAACAACGCAAAGTGATTTGTGTTGCAAATTCGATGATTCTCATTAGGAAGAGAACGCTCATACAAAAACTTTTCTTTTTTTTTTTTCATTTGGTTGTTTTGAGGTTGTTTGTGATCCCAGCTGTGCTCATAGATGTGTCATGGCAACAGAAAGGTTAAAGATCATTAGCTACTCCAGCAGGCACATTCATTATGGAAGCACTGACCTTGTGTCATGATTCGGTCAAAACTGACAAGACCAGATTGTCTCCAAATGTCACTTCATCAGCGATTTTCATCAAAGTACTGAATTGTCCGTTCCTGAATGAGGAAATAGGATGTGCCCTCACATACCTTGTCTACGCTGACATGTCGGGAATAAATCAGAACTATTTTAGATTGCCAAAACACACATTGTAACATTTGATTTGGTTTCCTTGATAAAAAAAAAACATACTTTTGTGCAAAAAAAAAAAAAACACCATTAAATTTGCCACAAAGGCAGATGCGAGTAGATTTATTCATTAAAATGCAAACAAACACAACTGAGAAAACAAGAATCTTACAAATGAACCGTGGACCCGAGGCTACGAGCGATACTGAGAAACAGATGAGTGTAAGAAAAGGTGTGAATCTGAAAACAGGAACTTAAACAGGGGGGCTAATTATAGTGAAGCAAGGCACTGGTGCGAGTGATTAATAACATGTGATGTGCTGGGGCTGATGGGTAGTGTAGTCCAGCATCTCTTTATCATCTCTTTTTATCATGACATCTATACCCGGGTTCGATTCCCAGCCAGTGCCCAGACCCCAGCCACTGGATGCAGTGCCGGTCCCAAGCCCGGATAAAATGGGAGGGTTGCGTCAGGAAGGGCATCCGGC
>JAQMYJ010000018.1:15874877-15890575 GCA_030014305.1 Clarias laeviceps | reverse complement strand
CCAAGTTGTAGTGCGGACTGGATATTCCGCTGTGGCGACCCCTTGTCGGGAGCAGCCGAAAGACAACAACAACAACAACAACATACAGATTATTATAAAGAGTCATATGATTACGGTTTTTTAATTCCCTCAAACTATAGTAATCAAATTTGTATTTATAATACAAATATAACTGAGATAAGGATTTAAAAAAATCTCTTCTCTCTTCTCTGTCATTAAATTAACTCGAATATCACTGTAGGGTTTTTACCTAAGCCTCTTAAAATAAAACCTATCAGTTCATATGGTGCATATAAATGTGTCATAGGTACCCAAGTAACTAAGCAGCTCCCCTGTAACTAACAATAAAGATGAGACAGAGGAAAATTTCCCAAACTATATTTTGCCCCATTTTTTTGTGGATTTCCAGGCCAAAGCACTGCAGTGTTTACTATTTCCAGGTTCGATGCATTACTGTCAAAAGTAGGACGGAGAAAGTAGATGAAACTTTATTATACTCAGCAATCAACACATTAAACAGGCTATGGTCGGACAGGTGGCAAACTGGGCAAGACAGGAACAGGATCATGAAGAACAATGGCTTGGGTAGAGATTTATACAAACCACACAGATCATACATTTGTTTGATTGAGTTCAGGTCAACAATTAGATGAACTTAAATGTGTGAGCTGGTATTTTGTGTCGAATAGCAGACGAAAGACATGAACCAAGGGGAATAATGTATAATGTACATACTGGTCCTCTAACTAACTTTATTAGTTAGAGGACTAACTGGTAACTCTAACGTAATTAAAAGGCTGGTAACCAAATGGCGTAAATGGTGGCACGGTGTCATAGTGGTCAGCACTGTCGCCTTGCATCACCAGGTACTGGGTTCGATTCGCACATTGGGTTTGTGTGCATGGAGTTTGCTTGGTGGGTTTCATCCGGGTTCTCCGGTTTCCTCCAACACGCCAGCAACATGCTGATTAAGCTAATTTGCGTTTCCGAATTGCCTGTACCACAGTTGGGAATAAATACACTGGTCATCACTGGCCTCCACAGTCCCTAGTTGGACTACAGACGTTCCTGGATGGTTGGATGGTTACTTAAAATTTTTAATTGTCTATGTTGTTCTTTCAGGAGCAATACGTCTTTATCCATGATGCCATCCTGGAAGCGTGTCTTTGCGGCGACACCACCATTCCCGCCAATCAGCTCCGTTCCGTGTACTACGACATGAACCGATTGGATCCCCAAACCAACACCAGTCCAATCAAAGAAGAGTTCAGGGTAAGAATGAAGTGGATTCGATGAGGATTAGGAATTAGGAAAGAATTAGGAAAGTTTTTTTTTAAATCCTCACACCAACACAATTTGTATAACCTAGTGTGTATGAAAGGTTAAGGGTTAAAATCAGATGCTTAATCAGATCCTCCTCATTGAAATTAATTAGAAATTCTTGTGAACCTTCCCTGAGAACCTTCCCACAATCTTTACATGGAGCTTGTAGTTCAGTATATTAGGCTTAACATCATTTCGCAATTGTTAATATTTGCCTACTACTACAATATATATACAAATATAATATAAAGTTCATTATTTTCACCGTGATTTATATGAATGCATGTGTGTTGTGCAGACGCTGAACATGGTGACCCCCACACTGCGCGTAGAGGACTGCAGCATTGCACTACTGCCACGGAACCATGAGAAGAACCGCTGCATGGATGTTCTTCCTCCTGACCGCTGCCTGCCCTTCCTCATCACCATCGATGGAGAAAGCAGCAACTACATCAACGCTGCACTTATGGATGTAAGAAAGCCAAAACTGAGCCACTGAGCTGACATGCTGGTTATTTTTAATAGCATGTGGCCACAAATTAATATACTGAGGTCATGAGTTCCTCCTGCTTCTTGCGGTTTTTAAGATCTATTTAGTGGCCACAAAATGGGTTTTAAAATGTGAGCGAGAGCGAAAGAAATCAATTGAATTACACAAGTTGGCCTAAGGAACCTCGTCATGGAGATGATTGATAATGTTACCCTGTAGTTCAATCTTGGAATGACACATAAAAGACATACTGGAGTCATTGACATGGATATGCCATTAACACGAGTCACCCTCTCAAAGTGAATACACTTTTTTTCATCCATTATATAATTAACTGAAGTCAGTGTATTAAGCATGTTGTTGCCACAACATATCGAGCCATGGACTCAGGTTACATAGCTCATAGCCATGACTTTGGGATCTCCTGATCATCTGTCACAGTGAGACACTTAGCTTGTGGTCTTCATTATTAATTCTATCTTAACACTCCCATCTACATTATTGATTTAAACCTATCTAAGTGGTTGGACAAATGTTCTGTCACATCAAATGTTTTAACACTAAGATGGACATACTGGGAAGACATTGCTTTATTTATCTAAACTTGTACCTATCTTTCTTCCCATTTCATCCCCTCCTCTCTTTGTTCTTTCCTTTTGCTTCCTCTCATGCATTCAACAGAGTTATAAGCAGCCTTCTGCATTTATCGTAACCCAGCATCCTTTGCCGAACACAGTGAAAGATTTCTGGAGGCTAGTGCTGGACTATCACTGCACGTCCATTGTCATGCTCAATGATGTGGATCCAGCCCAGGTGAGGACAAGTGGATGGATGGATGGTTGGATGGTTGGATGGATGGATGGTTGGATGGATTTATGGATGGATGGCATATTATTTTCTTTTCACATGTCCACGTCTTAATTACGTCACGGAAACACCTTCAGCAAGGAAACACATCTGATAATGTTATGTCATCTTAAACGACACTTTGTCTCCTTAGTAATCGCTTCTACTGTAAGTCATTCTGAATTTCCTTCTGAACTGTCCATGTTGTTTTGTTCACAGCTAACACAAGCTACAGTGCTAACTAGTTTCTAACACAAAGCTGAATCCCAAATCCCTATCTAACCCTTGATCAAAGGGATTCTAACTTACACCCTACATAGGACAATACCTTTCCATTTGACAATATTTGGGATTTAAGCCCAAAAGCCTAAAAGTTAGCTAATATTCTATAGCGGAATAAATGGAAATATGAAGTAAATGTAATACGTTTCTCAGGACTGTCCAAAACCTTTATGGTTTATTTTCCTCACCTTTTGGCTGATAAAAATTTTAAACTACTTTCACCTCTGTTAATTACACTAACCGTCAGTCGCCAACTCCGCTAGTTGTAGTTATTTAGTTCTAGCAGTCACAGAAGGATCAGTGTTGGCTGAGTGTAAAAAGTAATATTACACTCAAGGTTGTGCTGTTATGCTGAACATCAGCACGGCTATGATATCTTCATCATTCAGGCCGTGATCTACAACCGTATCACATCCTTAAGAGGTCTGACGTATAAGTAATATGTAATAGGTATGAAGTATAAAGGTTGATTATAATTAATAAGGAGATGATGTATAAGTAATGTATAATAGGTATAAAGTATAACGGTTGATTATAATCAATAAGAGGATGATGTAGTGAGACCTAATGTTATGAGAGATATTACTTTAAACACCACATTCATTATTGTCCCATTATGTTATTTTCGAACAAGTTAGATACTAATTAGATATTGTTTTTCGTTTTATATTTTGTAAGTTAGACAAAAAATTTAGGCTGTCAGGTTAGTGAGAAAACTCCATCTTGAAAAACCTAAAGTTACACTTTATCTCTGACACTGGAGACTCTTTCCAATAATGTGGACATGCAGAACACTTTAACATATCAACAATTTTTTTAAACATTTTTTATCAGTTAATGTGGAGCACCCACCATACAAGTTCCTGTATAAGTTTTTGCTACTGAAATGATAACATATTAAAATTAGTGCATTAATATCAATCTTAATATCAAGCAGCTGGTGTCGTCTGCTTGTTCCTTCAAATTAAGACTTCGGTAGCAGTGACCCCCCCTGTCATAGTCATGACATAGTGTAGGTGCAATGCCTTACATCTTTGAAACTCCTTATGCCAATAAAAAAAGATGTTCATTTGTAAAAAAAAAAAGATTTTGTTTTGGTAATCAAATTGACCTTTATTATTTGGATTAATCTTTGACTTTGATAAAAATGGAAATTCACAATGTGAAAAAGGGATGGATGGGTAATAATTCATGATCGACATCAAACGAGTAATCAGACAGAATAATTAAAAATGAATGACTAGCAGAGGTACCTCTACATGTGCTGTGTAGACACAGACTCCAGTGTATATTTGTGCAAGAGTGTGAAAGAGTTCTGTGTGTCTCTGTTCGTGACTCTGCATGAACGTGCAATCCTGTGTGTGTGTAAACGTGTGTGTTAGTGTGTGTGTGTGTGTGTGAGTGAGTGACTATGTGTTCTGGACTCTGTGTGTGTGTGTGTGTGTGTGTGTGTGTGTGTGTGTGTGTGTGTGTGTAAGATACTCTGTGAGGGTAGCAGCCTGAGGCTCTGTCATAAAACCCCAGAATCAAAGCTAAGAGGGAGGCACAGAATCCCACAGTCTCTCCCTCCATCCTACCAAAACTCGTCTCCTGCTCAGCTCCTCTCCCTCTTTCCCCATCCTCTCACACTAAGTCGTCTTTCATTCAAAATTCTAAGTGTAGCCACTGAGACTATGAGGTCTGTGTACCAGGGGCATACATATGCTGTTCACCATACACTCTCTAAATTAGACAGTGAATAATTTCACTCTCTCTATCTCTTTCATTATACTCCCTTAATTGTAAGCACATAAACCAGCTCAGATCCCCCAACTAATCTTCTGAGCAGAGTGGAGCGGCTTGCTGTATAATAATAATCAGGATTTTCTGGATTCTGCTCAAGTACTTTATTTCATTTTTTCATAATGTTATAAATAATTGAACTTAAAACATTTATCATGTTACACTAAAGTTAACGGTAATCAATAACCAGAGATTAGTGTTAAAGTAAAAGTAGAGATACTCTGGGTAAAATGTTACTTAAGTAAAAGTAGAAGTCCTCAATGTACAGTTCCACTAGAGCAAAAGTACATACCTTCAAATTTACTTAAGAATCAAACGTATTTAACCTTAAAGGCTTAGTAAAAGCGTCTCTCTCTCTCTCTCTCTCTCTCTCTCTCTAACTGTCACACAGAAATGTAGTAGAGTAGAAAGTACAAATAGTTTACTCAGGTAAAGTACAGCACAGTGAATATTTACAAAGTAAATGTACTTAGTTACTTTTCACCGCTGTCACTAACTGTAGTTCATTTAAGGTCTCATTTAAGAACCAGAGACAGATCAAAAACTGCCGAAAGCTGCAACAACTGCAAAACATCTGGACAGATTTAGTATTTTTCAATAAAACAGCTTCTATCCTGCACATAAATTGCATTCTCGTGGTCTGTTTCAGGATCTCCTGGCTAGTTGTAAAAAATCAATAACAATATAATAGGATTTGCTGGATCAAGTGCTAGTTTGTAAGCCGCAGAATAATTAGGATGGAAGCCGTATTGACGGCACAGAATGAAATGCTCTTTTTCCCTTTAGTCTGCATTTTTATTGAAGGAAAGCAATTTTGTTTACAATCCCTGCCTAAGATGTTTCAACGAGGGTGAGTCAAAACTTATCCGCGCTTAGGCAGGGTAGAATTAATTTTTAGAAAAGACAAATCTACATTTTTTTCGACATAATATCCTTGCTTTTCAATACACTTTGTCCATCTATCAACAAGCTGTCATATTCGTAATATACATTAAAAAATGTTTTAGGCTGAACTGTGAGCCACGAATGCACCGCTGACTTCACTTCTTCATCAGAACTGAATCTTCATCCTCGTAGGGCTGCTTTCAGGGGAACAAACGGGTGAAAGTCTGATGGTGTAAAAAATCAGGACTATAGGGAGGGATGCTTTAACATGTGTCAACAGTGTCGACAGTGTGGGCAGAAGTGTGCGGACGTGCATCATCATACAAAATCACATCGCCCTTGGATATCAGTCCTCTGCGTTTAATCCGAATTTTAGGCTTCAGCTCTTCAGTAAGCGTCTCACTGTTGATTGTTGAATCTTTTTCCTGTTAACGTTCCAATACTGCCCCTTGTTTCCACTCTATACTCTGCTGTTTACTCTCAGACCCGTAGTGATGCATCAACATCTCTTCACCAGTAATCATTATCTTTAAAAAACTTTCACCGTCCTTATTGGTCCTTTTTTTTGCAGATATCCAAACACTTCTGCTTATGCTCTTCTGTTAGTTGTTTCAGCATCTGGTCGACCCTCAGACCACAAAAAAACTAACGATCTCAAAAAAAACTCAAACCGCAGTTACAAATGAACTGATGTCACACACACCTGCACAACAGTGACTGGGGAGACAGAAGCCTTGAACATAAAGCCCTGACAGAATTTTCAATGTAACCAGAGTGCAGATCATTTTTGACTCACTCTTGTATATAAGAAAAATCTCACCACCTTGCACACAGGGAATTCAGATGATTGTGTAATCTGAATTCTGCCACCCAGATTAAATAGGTCAAATACTGTAGGTACTTTGGGCCATAATCATAGATGACAACTTCTGACTTGTACCCAAGTTTTATGTACTTTCAATAGTCTGAGGTCTGGATAGCAATCTTCACATTTCGGTATTAAACCCTCACCGCGCTCTTGTAACCCATCTTTGAGTACGGCCCTATGAGAGAAGCGTGAACATTGGCTGTATTGGAGTTCTGACACGAAAAGAAATAGGCATAATGCTGGAGCAGAAGGATCTCAGTGCTTGGTGAGATCCCACTCACACATCCATTATCGAAATCAGGTGACGTGCCGATCTCTTGCTCTTAGCTTGGCATATACATGCAGGTGGGTGCTGAATCAGTGCCTAGATCGGCTACCGTGCGCCAGCCTTGGGTAAATTCATACTGTCTGATGCTCTTAGCAAAGCAAACAGTGCTCTCTCCCTGCAGCCCACCTCCTTCCCTAACCTACACATCAAACACTAAAGAGCCAGCCTCACTCTGCCAAGAGGCACTCACACAGGCTCCATATCCTCTTCTCATCACTTATTCCTTTACAACAAAAAAAAAAAGCAATGCAATCATGTGCCTGTTGTCAGAGAATGAAATATGTATCCAGTGTGGATCATTTCTAATGGAAATGATCAAATGGGAAATGATTTGAATATATGAATAAATAATGAAAAGGCAAAGATCTGATTCTTTATAAGACTGCATGGCTTTATTCATGCTATCACTGTGACATTCAAAGCTCCGGCAGATAAATTTTTTAAAACACGATGGAATTGTTTTTTGTGCACATTTGCCGATTCTGTTTTACTATTTGTATAGTGGTCTTCTTTTTAGTGCAAGTCTTTGTAATCTTCATCTGGCTGAAAGGAAAGTTTACAAGAGTAGTGTTAATGCTAAAAGTTAATGCTAGAATTATTGACCTAGTGTGATGTTTATTTGTGTGTGTGTGTGTGTGTGTGTGTGTGTGTGTGTGTGTGTGTGTGTGTGTGTGTGTGTAGTTGTGTCCTCAGTACTGGCCAGAGAATGGGGTACATAGACATGGTCCTCTGCAGGTGGAATTTGTGTCAGCTGATCTTGAAGAGGATATAATCAGCAGAATATTCCGCATTTACAACGCTGCCCGGGTGGGTTTCAGACACGCACATGCACAAACACAAACATACACACACACACACAGAAAGACAGACTTACATCTCCACATCACCTTACTTGGTGTAAGTTAAGCTTCTTACAGGACATTCATGACCACACCAATCACAACCTGCTGATATACTTCACTCAGCATGTAGAACATACAGTCTACTCCTCACACCACTTTAACTCATCCCAGCTGATGTACTTATATTAATTATCTTATCTTATCTTCTGCTTGATCTGCTGATATATCCCTTTACCATCTCTACTGACTTAACTAGCACAGGCTTAGCTTTACTCATCCTATCAGTCACCACACAGTGTGCCTATTCACATAACTCATCCAACTGCACAGCCAGCTGACTTACAGTATTCATTACACCAAACACATCACAACCAGCTGACTGACTCATCACACTAATCACATCACAACCACCTGACTTACTAATCACATCACAACCAGCTGACTGACTCATCACACTAATCACATCACAACCACCTGACTTACTAATCACATTTCAACCAGCTGATTTACTAATCACATCACAACCAGCTGACTGGCTCATCACACCAATCACATCGCAACCAGCTGATTTATTAATCACATCACAACCAACTGATTTACTAATCACACTAATCACATCGCAACCAGCTGACTTACTAATTACATCACAACCAGCTGATTGACTCATCATACTAATCACATCACAACCAGCTGACTGCCTCATCACACTAATCAAGTCGCAACCAGCTGACTTACTAATCATATAACAACCAGCTGACTTATTCAACACACTAATCACATCATAACCAGCTGACTTACTAATCACATCACAACCAGCTGACTTGACTCATCACACTAATCACATCACAACCAGCTGACTTACTAATCACATCGCAACCAGCTGACTTATTCATCACACTAATCCCATCACAACCAACTGATTTTGTAATCACATCACAACCAGCTGACTGACCTATCACACTAATCACATCGCAACCGACTGACTTATACATCACACTAATCACATCACAACCATCTGACTTACTAATCACACTAATCACATCACAACCAGGTGACTTATTCATCATATCGCAACCAGCTGACTGACTCATCACACTAATCAAAGCTCAAACTCCAGACCTAATCCTTTTACTATAATAAATACATACAGACTTCCTATTGACTATTGTGTGTGTATGTGTGTGTGTGTGTGTGTGTGTGTGTACGTTCCAGCCTCAAGATGGCTATCGTATGGTGCAGCAGTTCCAGTTCTTGGGCTGGCCCATGTATCGAGACACACCCATGTCCAAACGCTCCTTCCTCAAACTCATTCACCAGGTGGACAAATGGCAAGAAGAATATGACGGAGGAGAGGGACGCACTGTGGTGCACTGCCTGTGAGTCACACATACACACACACACATACACACACACACACATACACACACACACACTACTACAGCTACCACCAACATATTCATGAACACACAGAAGTTCATTATTTCTTCTTTTTCACAATTCCTTTAACTTACTCTTACCTTACACACAAAACAGCCTGTCAACATGTCGAGGTTCTTCTTAACATATCGAATTAGTCTTTCTGTTCTCATGTCTCCAAATGCCTGAAAACAGATCAATAATCATTAGAGCATTCATTAACGATTAATTAATCCATCAGAAGGTTGAAAGACGGAGATTTGTTTTCAAGTCATGTTTTTCTGTTCCGTGCAAAGATAAACATCGCCCTCTATTGTTAAAATATATTCACTACAAGGAGATGCTTTTGCATTTCCTTTCTGTAAGAAAATTAGAGATAGCCTTGATAATTAGCTGATGAGTAAAAGTGTGTTAATTACAGTATCAAGTCCCTAGGCTTGGCTAATTATGATCATTATAATTATGAATGTAGAAAGTGTAGCATGTGTGAGGATGTAACTCCAAAACAGCAGTTACTTCATATGGACATGTTGTTTGACCTCATAATAAAAGGTGAATTATTTATAGAAAAAAAAAAAAATTTTATTTGAAAATATTTTTATTTGTATGGAGGCTGTGGTTTGTTAACATAGCAACAATAATTCAGAAACACCTCAGAAATTACACACCTAACAAAAAAATTATAATTTCTGGATCTTCTTTGTATTTTATTCTTTTCATTATATTACTGACTTATGACCAGTGTGTGTGTGTGTGTGTGTGTGCGCGTGCGCATGTCAGAAATGGAGGCGGACGCAGCGGAACATTTTGCGCCATCAGTATCGTGAGTGAGATGTTGCGACACCAGCGCTCAGTCGACGTGTTCCATGCCGTCAAAACTCTGCGGAACAACAAACCCAACATGGTGGATTTACTGGTACAGCACCAATACACACACACACACACACACACACACACACACACAAACTAGTGATGCAAACTAACCTAATAAAATTACCAGAAGTGAGTGTGTTTTGTTGAGGTGGTGCAGCTGCAGGTGTGGCATTTCAAATCTGCTGATGCACTTAAGTTTTCATTCAGAATTGTGCTAATGGCTAAACAGTGTTTTCTTCATATTACAATGTGCCTTAAATGTTCTGCCCTATTTCTTATAACCCAGTTTTGTGAATATACACTATACAGTGGAACCTTGGATTACGAGCATAATTTGTTCCGGAAATGGCTCGTAATTCAAAACACTCATAAACCAAATCAAATTTTCCCATAAGAAATAATGGAATCTCAAATTATTCGTTCCACAGCCCAAAAAACTAAATACATAAAAATAATTAATACAAAATATAAAGTAAAAATAAAAAAATTAACCTGCTCTTGACCTTAAAAAAGAAAAAATAAATCCCGACAGATAAGTGTTTCCGTGTATGCTGCGCAGGCGCTCTGTGTGTGTGTGTGTTTGGGTCTGTCGTTATGTGTGTGTGCGCGTGCGTAATTTGACACCATGCTGGTTCACAAACACACACACACACACACACACACACAAAAGGCGAGAGAGAGAGTGTGTGTGTGTGAACCAGCACGGTGTTAAATTGCACGCGCGCACACACATAACGACAGACGCACACACACGTGGTCACAGTGTTATAGTAAACAGTACACACGTGCACGGGTGTTGATTATACCAGTCAGAGACGAGCACTAAGACCCAGTAGGGGAGACGATTACCTACAATTCCGCAGCACAAGAGAGAGAAAAAACATCTTTGGCTCAGTTGTGATCACGTGATGCTCGGCGTGAAAACAAGAAGCGCATGCGTGATACATGATACTCGGTACTCGTAAACCAAGACTTGCTCGTTTTCCAAGTCAAAATTTATTAAAAATCTTTGCTCGTCTTGCGGAACACTCGCAAACCGTGTTACTCGCAATCCGAGGTTTCGCTATACACATCACTTTCTTAAAATTACATAGTATACTATGTAATACTATAACTTAGATAGTATACTTACACATAACTAACTATACAACTGAACGATTGTCACAATCTACACATTCTTCTAAGCACAGCTCACGCAACAGTCTAGTTACTCCTTGTCATAACTGCTGACCCTCTAATTCTGCTAATCACAGCAACCCCTAGTGACCCAATAATCCCAATAATCTCAGCACAACCTGTTTAAGCAATAATCACAATTAATGCAGCAGGTTGTGCTCTAACTACAGTGATTATTGGTTAAGCAGGTTGTTTTGTGATTGTGGTTACGCGTAACCTGCTGACCCACTAATCCCAGCAAGCATATATCATAAATTTTTTAATCATACAAATTTAATGTGTTACAAAACTAGTGAGAAGCCAGCCTTTTTTTTTTACTACCATCGTAGATATAAGCAATTAGGCTAAGACACATGAGAGAACACACAGACACTATACTGTAGGACTATACACTATACACAGGTACTGTAGGAGCAGGACAATCCAGAAATAAATCAGTAGTTGTCATTCATAAAATACAGTACATGGCTACACATATGGGTGTGATGAGAATGTGCAACAAACCTTTTGCAATATAGTGTATAAACAAGTTACTATGTTGAATGATGTTGTTTTGTTTTTTCTTTCAGGATCAGTACAAGTTCTGCTATGAAGTGGCTTTGGAGTATCTAAACTCAGGCTAGTTGTGTTAGCCTTCAGACAACATGGACATGCTTTTTGATTATTATTTTTCTTTCTTTTTTTTTTTGATTTTTGGAACAGTGGATGCCCAGTGTGTGTACAGCACTAGCAGTGCAGCGTGTGTGTGTGTGTGTGTGTGTGTTTGTGAGTATGTGTGCTCAGCTTGTATATTTCAACAAATGTTCATTTATCTGACCAGGCTTTTTCAACTCCTGGAAGAGTACACTATATCGTCCGACTGTCTTCTAACTGAAGTGTGTGTTGTAAATCAAGCCAGCTCACATTCTCCTCTCTTACTTTGGCCTCTGCGTCCTTCAGTATAATTTTTTCCGGCTTTTGCGCAGGACCTTCTGTGTATGTTGTTGTAATGCTTTCCATTTCTTACTGACTTGTGCAGAAATGTTCGAGTGGACACGATCAGGGCAAGAAACTTAATGGGTTTTTTTTTTGTTTGTTTGTTTGTTTGGTTGAGGGTTATTTGTGTATGTGTGTGTGTGTGTGTGTGTGTGTGTGTAATATGGTAATGAGCAGAATTTCACATGCCAACCATAACGTCATTGCATATTATGTGCCACGTTCAAAGGATCCAAAGCTTTTTTGGCACTTTGGTTTTTTTTTAATTTTTTTTTTTATATTGTTTGTTTATATTGTAAATACGATCAGTGTAGTGTATTATTTATTCACGCTGTGTATTTCAGTGACAATCGTGTACTGGGTTCATCGGTTGACTCGCCCAGAATGTATTGTCAGCTTTGGTTCATCTTGTTTGAAGAAATATTGTACATGTTTAAATATATACTTGTATGTATCATAGCAAAAGAAAAAAAAATGGTGTTATTTCTCTCAAAATCTACCAATCCGTTCTTTCTCCTTGGATCTGATCTGTTTGAGAATCAGTGCACTGGTTTGGTTTGGTTTGGTTTGGTTTGGTTACCAGTACTAAAACTTTTGAGCAAAGAGTTTGTTTAATGCCTAAGTTGGTGCTGGTCGGGGAGTAAAGTCCATGCGTCTTACATTCATTTGATTTTCTTTTCTAAAATTAAAATGAGAAAACAAGGAAACATCTTTATATTTTATTTAACTTTATTTTATTATCTTCATAAACTTAGATCCTTGTCATTAAATATTGACCTGTTTTTAATTGTTTCCACAAGTTAAAAAATTAAACATTCATGACTCCAAATATGAAAAACACCAAAAAGATTTGTCATTGCAGAAGATCTCAGCGTGAACAACCTACACTATAAGTAGGTTATAAGTAGGTTATAAGTATGCTATTTAAACTTTAGGTTTTTTTTTAGAAAAGATATGAGACAAATGGGATTGTGTGCAAGAATAAATTTGGGGTCATTCAAAACTTCTTAAATTACAGCACTGTTACCGTCATGTTAGTGGTACATCAGATAAAGTCAGTCTTGGATCTGCCATTCTTGCTATGAGCTGCTCAGCACAAAGGTTTTCATTACAAATTATATTAGCAACAACGTGGAAATATTATCAATGTTTACATGAATTTCGCCTTCGTGTCGCCTTGCACCTCCAGGTTCTGGGTTTGATTCAAGTCTGTTTGCATGGAGTTTGCATGTTCTCCTCGTGTGACTTGGTGAGTTTCCACCGGTTTCCTCCCACAGTACAGAGACATGCATGGTGTTGCCTCTAGTGTGTGTGTGTGTGCCCTGTGATGGATTGGCACCCAGTCCACAGTGAACCCTGCCTTTCAGGTTTCACGTTTGTCCTGTACAATGAAATTCTTTCTTTGCTGTCCACAATAAATGCCACAAACATAGATATACAGTAGGTATAGAATAGGATAGATGAAAAAAATATTTAAAAAGCATCATTGAGGGGAGGAAAAAAAGATACATAATATAACAAGAGAATAGATATACAGTATATTAAAAAAAGTGTTCGAAAAAGCAGCATATGAAAATGTATATGTCTACAATGAGAGTGCAATGAGTGTGCAAACAGTCCACCAACTGAAAAAATATCTCCACAGTGAGTGCGCAAGTTCCACAATGAATGTTCAAAAATCAGTGTCAACAGTCAGATGCAAATGGCAGACCATGATTGTAAACACATTGTCAGCTATTTTGGAGACTGATGGCGGTGGAAAAGTAATAGTTCTTAAGCCTCACGTAGAAGTCCTACATTTCACACTTCTTTACCTCTGGCCTGAGTGTGAAAAGTCTGTGCTCGGGATGGGTGATGCGGGTGGTCAAGATGCTCTCGAGAGTGCAGCTGTAGAAGTCGACATACCAAACGTCTTCAGCCTTCTAAGAAAGTACAGCCGCTGCTGAAGCTTCTCAACCGGCGTTGTGGTGTGTTGGTCACTGATGTAGACGTTTAAAGCTGCTCACGCTGTCCACTTCGAGCTCCCGGATGGAACAGTGGGTGATGAGGTCCTTTCTCCTTCCTCGTGTCCACTATCATCTCCTTAGTCTTGAAATGATCACGAAATTTTGCAAAAGCAGTCAATGTTTGTTAGTTACATTTAAAGCACAAATAAATCTCATTTAATATATGGTTTCAGTGGAATATATATACTGTATACTATACAGTAAACCTGTAAAACTGCCCCAGAGCAGTTTATAGTCTCAACCCTGTGAAAGAACTGCGCTTTCACTATTAAACATAGCTCTGATTTGTACCATCATTTAGTTTTTAAATGATCAGCGTTTAAGTGATCTCATATCATGGTCACTTATTACTTTTTTTTTCTACCGATCGCATACCGTATACCGATTCCTTCTGCTAAAGTTCACAGATTAGTGCTGTTCTTTCAGCTTTTAATAAAGAACCTAATTCCAGTCATTTCAGCAATTTCCTTAGCTTTAGCTGTCTATGCTTGAGTTAATGCAGGACAATCACTTTCACCCTTCTGAAACAGAGTAGCATTTTTTCCTTGACCTCAGGATGTGTCTCCTGACAATTCTGTTTAAGACTTGAAAAGCTTCTCACTGCGTCAAATATCGTTAAAAGAATTATCATCAGTTGAATCATATTAATCACTGCAGTAATCATGCAATCAGAAGCTCTTAATTAGTTGCTTATTTAAATCTAAATTATTATTTTTTTCCTTTGGCCAGGCAGTGAACAAAGAGTGACTTTAATCCTTCACACACAAACCCATGATAGAAGGAGTTCATGTCAGCAATAAGGATGCATTTTGTTTTCACACAGTGCCATCTTGTGGAGCTTTACAAAAATACCACTCTGTCTCAAACTACAGTACAGTACACGAAAATGTTTGTATTTCACTGCCTTTTTTGTAGTTAAAACTATTATCTAAGCTATATGTTGCACAAGCATGGATATTATAAGATTACATTGATTAATATTTGTTGGTTTGTTGGAGGAAATATTATTATTATTATTATTATTATTATAAAGCAGCACGGTGGCTTAATGTCGCCATGCACCTCCATGGTCCGGGTTCGATTTCCGGCCAGCTTTGATTGTGTGCATGGAGTTTCCTCCTTGGTGCTTAGTGGGTTTCCTCTGGTTACTCCGGTTTCCTCCCACAGTCCAAAGACATGCAGATTAGCCAAATTGGTGTTCCCAAATTGCCCGTAGTGTTTTAATGAGTGTGTGAGTGAATGTGCGTATCCGATAAATTGTATGCAAATTCTCCTGGGACAGGCTCCAGGCCCCCCGTGACCGTATACACAGGATAAAGCAGTATAGATGATGAGTGAGTGAGTGAGTGAGTGAGATTATTACTGTAATATGAATAATTGTTTTTTCATTTTAGCGGCACGGTGGCTTAGTGGTTAGCACTGTCACCGGTGCATGATGCTAATATGATGCTAGTGTGAGTAGCATGTTGCTAGCATGATGTTAAGCTGATTAGCATATTCCCAGCCTTATGCTACACTGTAAACCAGTGGCAAGGGAAGCTCAGCTTCCCCTATAATGTCACAAAATTAATGGTCAAATTATGTACTATTGTATTAACATTTTATT
>JAQMYJ010000018.1:15835398-15851581 GCA_030014305.1 Clarias laeviceps | reverse complement strand
CAGCCACTGGATGCAGTGCCGGTCCCAAGCCCGGATAAAATGGGAGGGTTGCGTCAGGAAGGGTATCCGGCGTAAAAACCTGTGCCAAGTTGTAGTGCAGACTGGATATTCTGCTGTGGCGACCCCTTGTCCCTCGACAACAACAACAAGCTGATAAGTATGATTGGTATGGCTTTAACATTGTGTTTCTGGTTTGTTCAGGGACTGTACATGAATACATGCTGCCATTTGAGGAGGAAGTGGGGCACCACCCAACTCTAGAGGATCTACAGGACGTGGTGGTGCATAAGAAGATGAGGCCTATACTGAAAGACTTCTGGCTCAAACATCCAGTACATATATATTTCATAAACGGTTCTTTACAGATTGTGTTACCTCAGGCATGACTTGTACAGAAGAAATTTGGTTGTCTCTGAATTCAGGTTTCTAAGCTTGGATGCTGATGGAAATAAGCTTATTTAGAATAAACACTTCAGGATAACGGCTTGACAGGATTTTCGTTGTTCGCTTTAGGGATTGGCCCAGATGTGTGAGACGGTGGAAGAGTGCTGGGACCACGACGCGGAGGCCCGTCTGTCCGCGGGCTGTGTGGAAGAACGCATCATCACCATCACCAGGGCAAACAACACCATCAACAGTTCTACCTCAGACTGCCTGGTCTCCATGGTTGTGATAGATAGCGACTCGGCTCTACCACGCAAAGAGGCGAGCATGTGATCGGTGTCGGTCAGTGAAGCAGGAACTAGAGACTGCTGCACCACTAACCTTTCAGTCGTCAGAACTGTGCTGCTCTTCTGATATTTTTTAAAATGGAGTTAAACATAAAGATCTGCAAGCAGAATAATAAGGATGAAATCTGAATGTTGTTTTCAAAATCTAACTGTGTGCACGCACATATGCAGACCATAGCTGTGCTCGTTTAAGAAATTCTGGCATTTTACCCATGAATTTCAGGCGGCAAGTTATTATTATTATTATTATTATTATTATTATTTTAGAAGTTTTTCTTTAATTGTAGATGATTTTGCTTGTAGATCTTTCGCACAAATTTTACCTCCATGATTTTAATTTGGACGACAAAGCACAAAAATGCAACACCTCATACAGCAATCATGTCACAGTGCACTCGTTCGCTACCTCCTTGTTTTCAGTTTTTTTTTTTTTTTTTTTTTTTAAGCATTCAAATGTGAATTTTTAAGGACATTTACTTTTCCTAATATCTTCATCCGCTCCGTAAAATGCCTCCATTTACAGGACATGGCTTGCGAGAACTCCATTCCTCAAGTATTTTCAAGCTGTTGAGCAGTGATTTAGGAACGTAGAGTGGAAAGCTAAAGACTGTTACACACAACAGACCTCTGTTTAATCGAGTACCTCTTTCCTTACTCAGTGATCTTTCTTAGATTGTTTCTAGAATCTTCAGTTTCTTTGTGAAAGTGTCTGACCTGTTTTATGAAGAAGGAAATGTTTGGTGAGGAGAGCAGTTGTCTGGAACACTGGAATCAAAAGGCAGCAGGACTGTCCCCCCATCCCCCCCTACCCAGTATTACTGTATTTTAATTATTTTTTGCTAGTTGCTGATTATTTGTTTAAAAGGCAGATTTATTATGGTGTGTGTGTGTGTGTGTGGTGGTTTGGGAAAACCTGAATTTTGCTGCAACATAGATTTTACTATAGCAGTGAGGAATTGTTTTTATTTAGCCTACTTTTTTTAGTTTCACTGCTCGGCCTGCTACGAGCATTTTATAAAAGAATCAGGTTTAACAAAGAAAGAAGTAAAGTCAGTCAGTCTGCCTATAGATGTTCACAATGTCTGCCTGCTTATGCCGTAATTATAATTTGATTTATAATTAGAAACGTCAATGATTCTCCATTGATGTTAGCCTGAACAGAGATCAGTGAAGAGATATCGATTGATTGAAGGTTTTGTTTAAGTGCCGTAAGTGACTTTTACTTTAGTTGATCTATATCAATGTGGATGATGCTAATAGTCAACAATGAACCTGGAAATGATCCTTTAAATTTTTGGCGGCAAACTAATTTTTAAAATTCCTTTTATATACACCAGTGAGCCATAACAGTAAAACCACATGCCTGATATTCTGGAGGTCCCAATATCAGGCAAAATCAAAAACGGCTCTTACTCACCAATGGACTCCACGTGGTTTGTCTAGCACATCTCAGTTTTTTTGACTTTGAGCTGTTCATTTAAACTCGTGAGATGTTTTGGCAGGCTTTTTAAGCCATTCTTGAACAGTTTTTGCTGTGTATCAGAGTGCATTATCCCGCTGAAAGAAGCCAGTGCCATCACATAATACCTTTTCCATGAAGGGGTGTATTTGCATCACACTGTCTCCCCAAGTTTGGCTTCTTTCCATAGTGCATCCTGGTACCTCCTCCTGGCCATTCCCTTGATGTAAAAGATGGCATGATTCATCAGATCAGTTCACCTTCATCTATTCCTCCATGGCCCAGTTCTAATTCTCACATGGCCTTTGTAGGTGTATGGGCACCCTGACTGGTCTGTACGTGTGCAGCCCCATGCATCCTTTTTTATATCAGAACCAGTATTAACTTTTTCAGCGATTTGTGCTACAGTAGCTCTCTTGTTAGATTGGAGCAGACATCCTAGCCCTTATTCCCCACACACACACATCATTGAGCCTTGGCTGCCCATGACTCTGCCAACGGTTCACCAGTTGTCCTTCCTTGGACCACTTTTGTTAAGCACTACCCACTGTGTATCAGAACCCACGAAAAACCTGCCGTTCTGGAGAAGCTCTGACCCAGTTGTCCAGGCATTGTAACGTGCCCCGTGTCTGAGTCACTCACATCTCTACTCTTGTCCATTTTTCCACTGTTCGCTTGCTGCCACTGTAACAAAAAAAAGAAATCAGTGTTATTCACTTCACCTGTCTGTGTTTTTAATGTTATGGCTGATCAGTGTATATAAATCCATCTGACCCTGTGTGAAGGGTTTTCCCCGGTCAACAAACACGCACACCTGCATATGCTTAATCTATTGAACACCCAAAGTCAACAATACAGGATAAGCATTGTGACACGGAAATGCCTTTCTACTCCTCATGCTTTAGTATTATGCCTGCATATTTCGGGCAGGGTCTCTGAAAGTGTGTCGGTGAACATGTGATGTGTGCATTAAGGACCGGTGCTGCCTATAGTAAGAGCAATAGCAGTGACGCTTCAGGATTAACAAGGGTGGGTTTGTGATGTCTTTCATTGCTCAGGTGAATGTGTGATTATATCTATATAGGAGTCTGGTATAAGTGTAAGTGTCTGTCTGTGTGCGTGTGTGTGGGTTTTTAATTGCACAGCTTTTAGCAATAGACCTCAGCTGTAGGAACGTCTCAGTGGAGTGATGCTCTGTATAGTTGGTGCTCAGTGTTCCTAATTACCCCTCCTTCAGAAACCAGCCGTATTGGATCACGCGTTGGCTGAGAATTTGAAGTTTAGTAGTAATAACAATTCTGACCTCATATTTAGGTGAGTATTATATTGTTTTGTGGTAGATTTGTAATTAAATCTATGGCTACTTTTATACGATTAAGAGAATTATTATTATTATTTTTTTTATAGAAAGTGCTGTGATTATTTTATTTTTGTACTCACAATATAGATAAAGTGAAGACGACAGGTCTGTGACTTATGCACAGAGTAGCAATTATTTTCTTTCTTCATTAATTTTATTGTATTATTATTATCATCGTTATTTTATTACTATTGTAAAAGTTGGAACCTACCTCATTTTAACCACTCTGGAATAATGGTTTTGTTTCCAGACATCGCACGCTTTTCAGCTAATGTTTGTGTTGTTTTTGTGTGCGTTTTGTTAGTTTGTATACAACAGCAGCATCCATAAAGCTCTCCCCTGAGCCAATTCAATAAGCTTGACTGACACTTGTAAATGTATACTGAGATCAGGGATTTCAAAGTCAGCCTACAACGTAATAAAGCTATCTGCAGGTTGGATTGTGCCAAATTTCTTTTTGAAGAGATTAAATGAGCAAAGCTGAGAGTGTGTTGATATGTGGAAAATTTAAACTGTTTGGATTTAGTGAAATTTCCTTGATTCCTGAATCTGTACATCCTCTGATTTCTGTAAATTTAATGCTGCATGTGACTTCACTCTTGGTTTCTTGGGTTTCCAAATAGGTACAGCGGTGCCTCGACAATGAAAAAATTCTTATCATGAAATCTGTTTTTTCCATAGGAAATAATGTAAATGCAGATAATCCGTTCCATCCACTCAGAAATATTACCAATGTCCAACTTCCTAATATAATTATATTTTGCATATAAAAACAATCAAAACGTTTAGTGCAAAACATGTCAATAAAGTAAAACATGAAGTAAATTAAGGTTAAGTGAAGTTTACTGTCTATTTATGATTTCTCTTGGCACCGGTTGCTTTAAAAACACAAGTGTGTTTTTAAAAAACACCACAAATTCCACAAGTTTTTAAAATAGCGCAACTTAGCTGGCGTTCGGTTCGGCACGGTTTCTTTGCTCGTATGGCAAAAAGGCTTCATATGCCGAGGCGGGTGTTTGTATGCTGAGGTACCACTGTACTCAGAGATTCCTTAAATTCCTTAAGCTTTATTTGAGCATTGCAGAAACATCGACCATCACTTTTTATTTTATTTTATTAAGAATCAGGAAAAATATTAAATATATAAGAAATATATCAGACACCCACACAGTCACTTCTTCCAGAATTTCAAGTATGGGAGCTATATATGGTCTCTTTCATTTTTCACAAAAAAAATAATAAAAATACGGCAAAAACATCTATAACCCGTGTTTAGTCTTATTCCAACAGATATAAAGGCACACATTTGTTTTTGTGTACTCCAATCTAGACAGAATATCGACTTTTAGATCATCAGCATCTATTTTTAAAAGGTGCGTAAACAGGATGTACACACCCGTGTGTGTGTGTTTATGGTGCTCATCCGTGTAAGATCATCAATGATCCTTTGTTTTACAGACTGAAAGATACCTGGTATTAAAGGATTCTTTGTCAATACAGTATAATTGATTTTATTGGTGCTTGTGTGATTCTGGTGTCTCACTGTTTGTCAGGTGATTTCACTTCATTAAAGATGGCTAAGAAGTTGTTGTGTGTTAGGTTTTTTTTTTTTCTCACTCCATATTTTATCGCTAGCTCCTCATATTTGGGATGTCTGTGTGACCTTTAAAATACAATGTGAATTAATTTCAGAACAAAAACAGTTTAGTAATGATTAAATAGCAGATTTATCTCAATAAGTTTCCTTCTTTTTGTATAAAACAATCTCACTTGACAGTTCTTAAGCCACCTTCATATTAAATTAAGTTATGTAGATTAAATTGAAGAATTAGGAACAAATGTTTTACTGAGTCAGGCTGCAAACAGCCTAAAGATAGAATAATAAAAAAAACGTTTATTTATGTGACGGCCTCAGCAGCAACCTCATTTTCCCTCTCGTCTGTTACAACCATTCAGCGTCACCAGTATACTAATCACCAGCCTGATCATCTGCACCAAACTAATGATTCTCACTGTTTCATGCTGCAAGGTTTATGCTTAACAAAAAAAAAAACATTCTTCTGAAACTGGTCAGATACTGGAACTCGACTAAAAATGAGAGACATAAAGTCCTTCAGGAGGCCTGGAGAATTATTCTACCTAAAAAAAAAATTAAGTCTGCCTCTTTTGGGAGCAAAATATAAAGAAATGAGGGGTGGCTCAAGACCTCTTGACAGTTCTGTAGTTCATGCGTTTGTA
Source organism: Clarias laeviceps (assembly GCA_030014305.1). Taxonomy (NCBI): domain Eukaryota; kingdom Metazoa; phylum Chordata; class Actinopteri; order Siluriformes; family Clariidae; genus Clarias; species Clarias laeviceps. The sequence continues at coordinate 15,845,793 of JAQMYJ010000018.1, read as the reverse complement.
CATTTACAATAATGTCTGGTTTGAAACCTTAAAGCCAGAACATTTGTTCATTTCCTTTTCTGTAAATCCTTTAGAGTTGTGGAGCCGATGACTCTTCTACATGACCTGCTGTTTCTCTCAATGTTGCTAATGGAAGCTCCTTTTATTAAACTTTTGGCCCATTAGTATAAACATACAGTATATTTATTCACAAATAACCTTACTTTAAGCCTTTTTTTTATATATATAGAAATACATTCCCTGTAAATATGTGGAAAAGAGGGATTCAGCAGGTATAAATCCAGTCCTCTTATAGTCAAGGTTTCTCTGAGCCCGCAATCTGAAACAATCATACAGTTCTATACCTTTGAAAAGTCTAATTCATTATAAATATAAGCTCTCATCAAATTCTCCAAAAGACAACAAGCAGGGAGATGCGTCTGAGTTTTTTTTTTATTTTTATTTTTTTTTTACAGATAATGGAAGGACCGCCTACACAGCTCATTCACGTTGTGTTTTTTTTTCCCCCACTGAAACGAGTCTAATGGCTCTGAAATGAATATATGGCTTAACCTGGCTTTTCTCCATCACAGCGCTCGCCACTTAAGACTGAATTAATGGACAGCTCATTCTGTCCCTCTGATTCTCCTGTTTCTGCCTCCTACACTTTCTCTTCTTTCCTCTGCTGTCTTTCTCATGCATGCTCTTCAATAAAACATTTCATTTCTGTCCTATTTTATCATCTTTTCCTCTTTTTTTTTCTATCATTGATGTGTATATTTATGTTCTTGTGCATATGAGTATTGATTCCTGTAACAGTAATAGGTAACATTGTGGGCCTGCTGAGAATGATAATCAAGGATGCGATGAAGAGTCTGCGGTACAGTCTGCAGTAGTGGAAAGAGGGGAGAGCGGCTGCCTGCCAAAACCCACATTCAAAACCAGTCCCAGAATCTCTTTCAGCAAAATAAAAAAAACATCTGATAGTGTCATTTCCGTGTCATTTTGTTTACGACTAACCCAAACTACGTAGCTTGTAACACAAGGTTAAAGTCTCTCTCTAACCGCTGATCAAGGGCACTACTTGGTGTGTGGAACAAGGCATAGTTCACTATTTGGGTTTCATCCCCGGAAACTAGAACATAGCTGATATTCCAAAGCAGAATAAGTGGAAATGTAAAGTAAATCTCCATCACAATCTCGGGTTAGTTAGTTCTGCCAAATAGCTGGTTAAAAAAATAATAATAATCATAATCTGTTGATAATAAAAAAAAAACTGCGGTTATACGGTTTTATAAAAGCAATATCACTTTCGAGGTTGTGCTGTTGTACTGAATGTTAACACATGGTATCTAGCACCCTCGTGACTAAGACCGCATCACAGCCGTGCTGATATGCATAATCTAATTAAGGTCCTACTGTGATGATGAATATCAGCATGGCTATGATGCTGTTAGAGAAAGTTAACCAACCTTTAATGAGTCCTGAGAATGTTTAACCGCAGTGAGAGCTTCTGACCCTTTCACAAAGTCACACTCCTTCTGTTAACAGCTCTGGCTCAAACTTTTATGTGTACTGTAGAGTACTTTCCTTTTTTTTCTTTTTGGTGAATCAAATCTCAAAAGTAATGTTTGGAATGCATTCATGGTGTACCACAGGGTTGTAGCATGAGTGCATTTTTGTAATTAATAATAGTGTATTTTTAATCTTTTATAATATTGTCTGTCTAGTAAAGCTTAATCCTGGCTACATCATATCAATTACCAAAGCACATTCATTAAAAAAAAGTATATTTTACACTGCTGCTGATTTATAAAAAGAAAAAAAGGTGTCCTACACACGTGTACTATGGAGAAAGGGAGCACTGGAAAGAAATGTGTGTTTGCATATGTAATTAAAGCAAGTGATTTTTTTTCTTTTTTTGTCCCCTTTGCATCAGGATAATCCTCAAGGTCCAGCTGGTCACAGATGGATTTGATCACTCGCTTCATGGCAGGAGAAGGTTAAGCTCTTAGGCAAAGTGCTAAATTGGCCACCCTTTTAAAAGCCTGAAAATGCAAAGTTGATTTCCAAACTCAAAGTACACAACTCTAAAACTGTAATGCTGTAAAATTGTAATTTAACCTGGAAACGTGGGAACATAAGATAACACTTTTCTTGACCACAAGCGCTCAGTTTTCTTCTATTTATTCATTTAACGTATTCACGCGAACTGTTGAAAGAGTTTGGGGTGTTTGGTTTATTTATCTGCTCATATTGTGATATTAACATTCAGTTTTTTTATAATTATAATTTTTTATGATTCTAATGACCTTTTCATTCTAAAGCCACAGTTCTGCCTTTTTTTGTCCCATAGTTTGCATCTTTTCACATTATACACATTTCGTTTCCCCAGTTCTACTGAGAACTGTATTACAAACACGTGCACTTTTTTTATTGTCACTATATGACCCATAACGGATGTTTTGATTAGACTTAACAGAGAAAATATCATCTTTATCCTATTACACTGTATATATTTTAAAACAATATATCATGATAAGATCCGTAAAGGAGACATGAGAAGGCAAGGGTACGTGTGTAAGCAAGGTTCTGGCCACCACACACTGTTAAACGTCTTCAGTACACCTCTGTGTAGATTCTAAAACTCTCCAGATCTGTACTGAAACAATAAACATCATTCTTCACAGTGGCCACGAACATCAGGATTGCTTTATACAATAAAGGTGATCCGTCAAAAGAATGTTATAATGGTTTGCACTGATTTCGTTTTAAGTGGACTCGAACCATGCCAGTAATTAAATGCATGCTTCACACAGCATCACTTGCTTTCCCATTAATTTGTCACCTGGCTTTACTGGAAAAGTTAAATACCCCACTGAAATTATTTAGATTTTTAGTTCATGCAAAGAATTGCATATTCAATCATTCATTTTATATAACCAGTAAGCGCATGTGAGACTTAAAAGTAATTCTTATAGTGATACAGTATATCAGAACCCTTAATATGGCTCCTGAAGCTTGCGTGTTGGACACGACACCCATCAACAGGCACATATTGCATATCATGAAAACATCAACAAGGATATCTTGTGCAGGAAATTTTCAGATTCGAAACCAAGCAATAATGGCAACATTGGAGTGTTTCTAAATATAAGTATGTTTTATGTGCTTCTTAACATCACACATTTGCTGGTTTTAAATCCATTTACATCAGTTAAGGAATCAGTGTCCTGTATATACAATACAGTGCATTAAAAAAAAAAGTAAATATCATGAAAAAGGTTTTTGTTAATTTAATTCATTCATTACACATAATGTATTCATTACATAAAGTTTTTGTTGTTTTAATTTCAACGCTTATGGCTTACAGCTCTTGAAATATCCACAAAAATCCGGTATCTCAAAATATTTGAATATTGCCTAAGCTCAATAAAGCATTTATTCATACACATTTATTTAAAAAAAAAAAAAAGAAAGAAAGAAAAAAGCTTTTACAGTAAGGAAATTCTAAAATTTATGTTCAGTTATGCACTCATTTCTTGGTCAGGGCTCTTTTTATTATTAATTACAGCTATGACTTTGCAGCATTAAGAAATGGTCCACAGGTCTGATTATTTTTTGGTTATTTTTATCTATTTATTTAGCCCAGGTAAGATGCTTCTGACATGCAACATCCTAAAGATGTCTGCGTGGTGGCTCTTGATGAACTGACTCCAGTCTCATTTCACTCCTTGTGAACCACTCCAGAGGTCATGAATAAACTTTAATAACCTTTTGTAGCTTACTATCCTCGTGGATGGTGCCGGTGATCGTCTTCTAGACAACTGTCAGGTCAGCAGTCTTCCTCATGATTATGATGTGTGTACTGAATTTGACTGGGTCATACATGGTATTTATACTTTATGAATAGTAATTTACTCAAACTCAAAATAAAATCTTCGAATATGTATGTATGCATAATGAATCTAGAATATATAAGTGTTTCACTTTTTGAATTACATTATGAAAAAAATTACTTTTAGGATTTTCTTTTTTTTTTGAGTCACTGTAGTTCCATAGACCACAAGCAAAAAATATAAGTAGTTTAATTTTGTAGTGTTGGAATAAACATTGTATATATTTTATCCTTGATAGAAAAACATTTGAGATCATTGCTGAAAATGTCAAAACTCAATTTGACCACACACAACCTTATTGCAAGGTAAAAGTCTTTACATTTATAATAAATATGGTCTGGATATTGCCCTTCATCCATTTTCTGATATAGTGAATGGGGTTTGACCAGTGGTCATCTAACCAGATTGTATCAATATACCATTCAACCAAATTTATTTCCAATATAGCAGGGATAAGCAAAGAACATCTTGAGGATATCTGCCTCACTGACTTGCTCAATCTACACTTGATCAAGCAAGTAAGTTGTAGATCCTCAGGATCTGGGTTGGTGTTCACTGTGTAAAATTATTATCCATGCCTCCTAATATTCCTGGCTCTCAATAGAGAAGTAGCAATAACAAAATATGGCTTGTACATGGTTGGAGCATCATAGGAATCAGGAGATGTATCCTCATTCTCGAGTCCACTCGAATTGTCTGTAAACTTTTGTATATTCCAACGTACCATGTCCTTCTTCAACCTTCTAAAGGAACTTCAAGAAACAGTAGAACTTACAAAAAGGTTTCTTCAGTGTTGTAAGACTTACATGCTGCACGGTTTCTGGAGGCAGGTATCAGTACCTGGTACAATCCAGTTGGAGCCATGGTGACAGACTCATAAGAAGGTGGAGAGGAGTGCTGAGAGCCCTCAGCCAGCTCCACCTCAGAGTTATAATGCTGCTTAATCATATGTCCAACAAGCCCCCGCTTTTCTTGTACATTCTCCAGGTGCACAGACACCTCTTGGTTTATTTGTTGGTACAGAAAGGAGGCATTCTTTATCTGCCGCCTGGCTTGGTGCCGCTTGTATGCCCGCTGGATCATAGTGGCTGAGACTTCCTCCTGCTTGCGTCGGAGAGTTGTGGTAATGGGTTCATAGGAGGTCTTGGAGGGGTTGGATATCATAAACTTCTCCTCCATCTGCTGCTTGAGGGCATCCATCTCACCCGATTCACCCAGTACACGTTTGGTAAAAGCGAACAGGATGTCCAGACAATGGATCTTGTCTCCACTTACCATGGGTAAATCCATCAAAATCAACTTGAGCTTATTGGGTTTGGCAATTCGCAGGGGCTCTGAAAGCGTATCTGCAAAAATGGAAAGCTTGGAGTACTCAATGAAATATGTCGCTTCCACATCAAACTTCTCCCATACTTCATAGAACATCTCAAAATCGTCCTCACTAAGAGGCTCGGTGCTCTCCTCTGTGGCCACACTGAAGTTCTCCAGGATGATTGCAATGTACATGTTAACAACAATGAGGAAGGAGATGATGATATAGCTAACAAAAAAAGCAATTCCAACTGAGGGGTTTCCACAATTGCCCTTTGCATTAGTGCCTGTGTTGATGATGTGTGGATTACACTCCTCCGGTGAGTTGCTAAGAATAGGTTCCAGCAAATTGTCCCAGCCAGCAGACGTGGTGATCTGGAACAGGCATATAATACTGTTCCCAAACGTTTCAAAGTTAAACATGTCATCGATCCCACCTTGCTTCTTCACGTAGGCAAAGTTGGCCATCCCAAAAATGGCATAAATAAACATGACTAGGAACAGGAGAAGGCCGATGTTAAAGAGGGCTGGCAGTGACATCATTAAAGCAAAGAGTAACGTCCTTATTCCTTTGGCTGCTCGTATGAGCCTGAGGACTCGTCCAATTTTGGCTAGCCTGATCACCCGAAATAAGGTTGGAGACACAAAGTATTTTTCGATGATATCAGCCAAGACGATTCCTGTAACAAGAACCGGTATAAAATTATAAAGCTTAGAATGACTTGCAATTTTAAGGAATGAAGACTTTTGGAAATATATCAATTTTATCCTTCTAAGAAAGTTCTACTTGGAACTTCGCTAAGAAGAAAAGTGTCTGTTGTAGAGAGTCCACAGAAGTACATACTGAAGAACACCTTAGGGCACTAGATGGACTGCTTTTTGAACAAAGTAGCTCTATACAATTTAATGATTTACCAAAGATTTCATTGTGGTCGCCATTTTTTATGTTTTACAATATGGAAAAAGACCTAAATTAATAGATGGAGTTTTGTTTAAATTTAGTTCAAGGCATCAGAAAGTATAATAATTACCAATAATGAGCAGAGGTTTCTAAAACCGAACCAGGCAATGCAGTAATTTTGACACAAGATGCAAAACCAATTTAATATGGCTCTACCCACCAACTATAGACAGGATGACCACTACAAAGTCGAAGATGTTCCAGCTGACAGTGAAGAAATAGCAGCGGAGAGCAATGATCTTAATGAGGCATTCAGTGGAGAAGATGACTATGAAAGCCAGGTTGATGTTGTTGAGAATGGACTCCATTTGAGGGGACTGCTCATCCGTCTCTAGCATCATGGTGATCATGTTCAAGATGATGAGCATCATGATTGTGATGTCAAAGGCTTGTTTGGAGACCAAATCGAAGAAGAAACCTTGCAGAATATTCTTGATTTAAAGTTCAGAAAACGTGTTAGCAACCAGTAATATCTTAATATCATTGAATATAATCAGATGGTTCTTTTTACCATTGGCCTTGGTATGGGCTTCTGTGGCTTTTTGGACCCCAGTTTTTTCATCGCATTATAATACTTTTTCTGTTCCTCAGTCATAAAGATGTCCTGTCCACCTTGAAAAAACAATATCATCTTCCAGACTTAACTAAAAATATTTGTCATGCATTAAATTTTTTATCCAAATAAGCTAGGCATCAGCACCTATCTTTCTCTTCTGCTGATTGAAGTTGTCAATAATTACACCAATGAATAAATTTAGAGTGAAGAATGAGCCGAAGATGATGAAGATGACAAAGTAAAGGTACATATACAGGTTAATCTCCATAATGGGCTGCTCGTCTACCTGTGATGAGAAACAAAATATATGATTTGCAAAAAAAATTTTTATAAATATTTTTTTTCTGAATACATTCTAGATTTTAAGTGGAATGATTGATAGTTACCCCACGTGAATCCACTGCTGCATACATGATTTCCATCCAGCCTTTAAAAGTTGCCTGTAAATTTCAGGTAAGAGTAATTAGCATTCACATCAACTTCTTAGAGTAGTCTCTCAAAAGAAGAAAAGTTTTAGCAGTGATTTTTATATAAACAGCTGATATATAGAAGCATTTATGATGTCATTAGGGATGTATTTGCATATTAATTCATTATTAAGAACGGATATGGAGATTGCTGAAACCAAGAAAAAGGATGTACTGTATACATGTCTGATACGAGTATACATTGCTTAATGTCTGCAAAACGTTCAGCGAAATAGGACATTATACATTACAGATAGTCCCTGACTTACGAACATTCAAGTTACAAATTTCCGCAGATATGAATGGACCTCGTTTCTACTTCCGGTTCAATCACCAGATACCAATATTTACAATTATATACGACATTCTCAGTGTGTAAGCAAATGTATAAAATGACTAAAGTCTGGTATATTGTATGTGTGTGCGTGTGGGGTGTGGGAGAAATGAGTCGGCCTCACAGGTTTCAATGAATTAGTCCGGGAGCACAATGATAGAAAATGGCTGTCCTGTAAAGATGTTCTGATGGTGAATAATCCTAATTTCAGAAAATCCTCAACAAAACAGAGTGCACAGTACAATACAGTGGAAAACAGCTTTCATTCTTCTTGTGATTTAAAGGCGCAGAGACATCTCATTTCTTTAGGTGCGATTACTGTTTTGGCCACATGATGGAAGTGTGGGGAATGGGGAAATCGGTCTAGTGACTTGTATGCTTTACATTGTATATTCGTGTCAAAGGCGTATAAAACTCACTTTGTTGGACTTAAGAACAAATCGCACTTATGAACGTGCTCCCAGAATGGAACTTGTTCATAAGTTGGGCACTACATGTGTATTTTGTGTGAACACCATGTTATATACTTAAAAAAACTATGATGAATACTGTAGTGTAACCGTGTGTTAACCCAGAGTAAACATGGAATGCTTATAATCAATTACATGTTTTTGTGAATAAATAAGTGATTATTTCCAGAGTTAAGGAATATGGCTTGTGGATGTGATGTGACCACGCCAAATTGTCTTACGAGTAGTCTATGTGACAAATATCAGACATTAAGCACTTATATAATTTCATTTCAAATGGCAACTTGGAAGAAGACTAAGAAAGAATAAATTAGAGACTTACCACTTGTAAAAGCGATAGGTAACCCAACCCTACATTGTCGAAGTTAACCTTCACCTTGGTCCAGTAGAACTGAGTACTGTTCATGGCCAGGCATTCTGATTTATTGTTCACAATTGAGGCGTTATGGATGAAGCCTGTCCTGTTGATGCACTTTCCGAATTTCCCGGCAAAAAGATTGACTCCCATAATGCTAAAGATAAGCCAGAAGATCAGACATACCAGCAGCACGTTCATGATGGAAGGGATGGCACCAATTAGTGCGTTCACCACCACCTCAACAAAAACAAACACCGCCATGTTGGAACATATAGTACTAGAACAATATACTGTATACATGTAGGACAGGAAGGTGATACCAGCAGGAAAAGGATTAAGAATAAAATTGCCTTACCCGCATTCCTTCAAATCTGGACAGGGCTCTCAGTGGTCTGAGGGCTCTCAGGGTTCGCAGGGATTTAATCGCTCCAAAATCTGAGTAGCCCAGAGAGTTCGCCACCAAGCTAATTAATGATACCTGAAGAGTGAGTGGAGAGAAGGATTGCACATCGCAAAGAATGCACATCAGAATGGAGAAGAAAAGTCATTTAAGCGACTTTGAACATGGCATATGGAGCCAGGTGGGCTGGTCTGAATATTTCTGAAACTCCTGATCTACTGGGACTTTCATGCACAGACTGAATGCATTTTTTTATCCTTAAGTACAAAAGAAATGCTCAGCTTATGCTAGCACGTCATTTATGGTTTATTCAGATTATTATTATCTCTGATAGGCTTATGACTGGTTTCCACTCATAAGTTAGTGTCTCAGAAGAAAAATTAACTTACTGTAAGTTTAAAGTCAGAATTATGATAAACTTATACAGATAAACTAAAGCATGTCTGTATACTCACGTCTACTATCAGAAAATCCAGCCAACACCAATAGTTTGTGAAATACTTCTTAAATCCATATGCAACCCATTTCAGAAGCATCTCCAACACAAAAATGTAGTTGAACAGCTTGTCTGCATATTCCAGCACCACTTTCACCACCTTCTTCTGTTCAATATAAATGTCTTCAAATGCCTGAAAGGAGAGCGTTGAGCAAATTACAATGGATTACAATTAATTACAACAATATGAATTATATCTGCCAGGTAAAAAGTTTTACTACTCATCCTATATTTCTGCATTGTAATAAGATTCTACACAGCCCACTCATAACAATATATAATTATATTTTACTTTTACACTCTAAAGGTCAATATTATTTGGTTGATATGGTGAATGTCTTCCAACAGTGACATTTATACAGTATCATCTATATTTTTAATGTTAACAGTATGGCTTTAAGCAACACTAGTTATTCAAATTCATGTAGAGATCCTATGTGTGAGCTCCTACCAGAGCTCCGCTGCTCAGGAGGATCATGAAGATGATGAAGGTCTCAAACCAGCGATGTTCCACAATTTGGTAGCTGGTCTTCCTCAGTATCCACCAGACAAGACCTAGACCCTGGTTCGTGTTGATGTCACACCAGTTACAGTGGTGCATACAGACTAAGCATAAACAATAAAAAAAAAATCATTAGCTGGTAAAACCCAACACAAATACTCTAAGGTATAACCTTAAGACGATAAAATGGTGTAAAAAACATGTGCTTTGCAGACCTAATACAGAGTGCTGCACTATATACCACAGGCCAGAAGCCCAGGATCAGGATAAACTCATATTTATATATTTAAAATTTTAATAGTAGATGATACATTTGTTATTTTACATATTCCTTGTGAATTTAATTGCTTTTTATTAGGGCTGCAACAACTAATCGATAAAATCGATAATTATCGATAATGAAATTCGTTGTCAACCTCACGTCACTGAGGAGCGCGACCACAAGATGCACAAATACACACAGATACACACAGATACACAGCCGCTCACGCAATGGAGGTTACAGAAGCGTCTGCAGGAAAAAGCGTGCGCCCCAAGTCCTCCAAGGTGTGGGAGCATTTTACATTAAACGCCTCTAAGAAGACAGTAACCTGCACGCTATGCAAGACCGAGCTTTCATGGCATGGCAGTACCACAGTCATGCACGAACACTTAAAAAGAAA
>JAQMYJ010000018.1:15813048-15829341 GCA_030014305.1 Clarias laeviceps | reverse complement strand
CTGTATGGGAGTCCATAAAGAACTGTATGGGAGTCCATAAAGAACTGTATGGGAGTCCATAAAGAACTGTATGGGAGATGTGGCAATAACTTCCAACCAAGTTCTGGTAATGTGTAAGTGTTGTGCATGCACTGTATTAATGTGTGTTCAGTTCACACAGACAGGTGCATTTCTTCTGCAATTTGGCAATTGCTATCTGTCAGTTTTCAAGGATCAGGTGTTCCTCTAACTGAATGTTCACAGGAATGAATGATGTGGCTCTGAGCCACCTCAGCTGGGATCATCATTTATGGACATAGACCTTCTATAAAACATTCAAATCATTTAAATGTTTTATTCCAGATAAGAGTCTCGTCACTGTACTGTGCTTGAAGTCTTCTCTACACAAGAAATTTCATCACACATTTCATCAAAGTTTTTGTTTGACTTAAACACCCCTCATATATCAATATCATATTTATTGTCCAAAATATTAATAACTGTTAAAGTGAAGTTAAATAGAGCTGTTCATTTTACCTCTTTGACCTTTTCCATGCTGTGTGCAGGAAACAAGGTAGGTGTATGTGAGCTGACGCCACCAGTTTTATTCTGGTCTGCCAAAGGTTCAAGCTGGCCATTGATGGCAAAGCTTGGTAGAAGAACCTGAGAGCAGTGGCTCCTAATGCTGCTCATGCGGCGCTTGTGCCATGGTATCACTGTGGATCCTGATCGACTCCGTTCCTCGTAGGGAACATTGTTGTGATCGTCAGCCTCAGAGGTTTTGCATAGATGAAAAGTGAACACACTGCTGTTGCTTTCCCGACGTGTGCTCAAAGGATGGGAGGAGAGTGTGGCTAGGAGTGGGTATACCAACTGAAGGAAAAGATGGAGAATGCAAAAGAGTAGAGTGTTGGGACTGTCTTAAATCTTTTAACCAGAAGCCAAAAAAGATGGAATTGTGACCTGTTTCAGGGGTGCCTGTGTTAATATGAAAGTAGACATACAGGACTTTATGAGTTGCAGTTTTACATACTTATTTATTTTTTATCTAGACTACTTTTTTTTTACAGATTATAATTTTATTGTGACTATTGTATACAGTGTTTTACTTTCAAAAGATCTCCATCTGAGGGCTCACCCCCTCCCCTATCCCATTGTCCTGGTCAATGTCAACTAATCACAGATACTCCAATGAAATGAAACAATGAAACATAGAAATCCTACCTTCTCATCAGGAAGATCATCTTCAGCTTCCTCTGACATGGTTCTATATCTAGCTTGATGCTCTCTAGACTCCTTGCGACTAAATGGTGATGGAGAGATTTCTTGGAATGGACTCAGTTCACCGTCTTTGCTCCGCTTTCCTAATGCCTGACCGGAAGCAAACAAAAGTACTGTTTTCTATTGCTTCTAAATATTAATGACTAATTGTTTTGTAATCAGATCCAAATATTCAGTTAAAGAATAAAGCTATGCATGAGTCCTAACTAAAACGAGCCTAAACACATCCACAGGTGCACAGTCAATCATTTACATATTAACATCTATATATAAAGTATGATTGTTACTCTCTGCTCTTTGCGAAACTGCTCCAAAGCCAGCTGGAACTCTCTCTCTTTTTGCCAAGCCTCAGCAATGGTGGCCTGATTCTGTTCCTCATATGCCATGGCTACTACAGCCAGAATCAGGTTTACCAGATAGAATGAGCCCAAGAAGATCACCAGCACGAAAAAGATCATGTAGGTTTTACCAGCTGAACGTAAAGTCTGCCAGAAGAGAAAGGAGCAGACATACACCAATCAGCCCTAACATTATGACCACAAACCTAAATTAAGTAGGTCCCCCTTCTGCAAACAAAACAGTGACATGGTATGTGCTCTGTCAACTTTCTATCAATGTCAGAATGAACCTTTTTTAGCAATTTGAGCTACAATGGCTCTTCTATTGGATTGGACTACACTGCCCAGCCTTCGGCCCTCACGTGCACCAGTGAGCCTTGTCCGCCCATGACCTGTCACCGGTTCACCTGTTTTCCTTTCTTGGAAAACAATAAGTTGTGTAGACCAGGAACATTCCACAAGAGCTACGGTTTTACAGTTTTGGAGGTGCTCTGATCCTGGCGTCTAGACATTACAACTTGGCCCTCCTCAAAGTAGCTACAGTTATCTCATTACAATGGTGGCTGGAAGTGGGTGGGATATGTTAGGCAGCAAACAAACACTTTGTTCCTAAAGTTGATGTGTTGGAAGCAGAAAAAAAATGGGCAAGCATACGAATTTGATGATGTCTAGACGACTGGTTCAGAGCAACTCCAAAACTGCAGCTTTTGTTGGTCTACAGCCAGTTAGTCATGACATAACAAAAGTAATACAAGGAAGGAAAACCAGTAAGGCTCAGTGATGCATGAGGGGACCGAGGGCTGACTCCGTGTAGTCCGGTCCAATAAAAGAGCTCAAATTGCTGAAAATTACTGTTGCTCAAATTGCTGAAAAGTTTAATGCTGGTTCCCATAAAAAGGTGTCAGAAAACACAGTGCATCGCTGTTTGGTGCCAAAAGGGAGGACTTAATCATTATAAGTTGAGTGGTAATAATGTTCTGGCTGATCAGTGTAAACAGGAATAAAAAATTTTTTCTTATCATAGTGCCATCATAACAATTCCTCTCAGCCATAAAAAACCACCTACCTGGTGGTAGAGGTTTTCCCAGTAGTCTTGTGTCATTAGTCTAAAGAGCGCTAGGAAGGCCCAGCCAAAACTGTCAAAACTTGTGTAGCTGTAGTTTGGGTTTCTTCCCACCTTTAAACACTCAAACCCATCAGGACACTTTCTGTATGGCAAAAGTGAGGCAACACACAGTTACTCTCAAAACAAGGCAATTCTAATTAGTATGATAATCACAATCGTGTACAGAAATTATATACTTAGGGTACTGTATAATCCATCACTACTGATTCATCTGGTCACTGAGACATCTCACATTTGAATCCTGACAAGACCACAACCATCCAAGGCTTGGAGTCCAAGGCTGCTTTTACTCTACATGTATAGCATGTATGATTGATTCATACCATGGCCAGGTACGATTGCTCCCCCTCACCTTTCACATTATTAAGATTGTTTCTGAGTACACTTGCACACCTACACTCTCCAATATAGTAGGCGGCAGGAGACACCTAGTTGATTTGTGCGGCAGAAATAAACACAAAGCGGTTGGCTTTCATATTTGAATCGAGCTGTGCCTGAATGTACAGTTCTGTGCTTGAGACCACATTTTCAAGTGGACTGTCAGCGCGGTATGCTAATCTATGTCTGGGTACAATGTGGTGTGTTCACATTATGCAAACATGTCAAACGCACGGGTCAAGTGTACTAGGTGCCCAAGACTATAGGCACTGTGTGGGTTCCTATTGTCATTGTCAAAAAAAAAAAACATGCATTGAAGTGGATTGGCTGACATAAATTGCCCATCACTTCCTCAGGACATATCAAAGAGGATTCTGATAAACCGGATGACTATCTATGGGGGTATACAAGTCTCAGACCCATAGACGTACAGCGAGTGGAACGCTCTCAGAAAAAAAATATCCTGGTTTGATCACTAAAGGCATTATGTTTGGTGATCAAATACAAGAACGCTGGGGGTTATTGCCATTTCCTGCATAAAGTCCTGATCTTGTTCCAAGTCATTTCCACATGTTTGGGCCATTAAAGTCGTTCCTGGGAGACCAGAGTTTCAGCAATGACCATGATTTAAAGCAGGTACTCTGATCAAAGCTATGGTGTCCTGAGAAAACTTTCTACTTAGATAGTATCCAAGCATTGGAGATTATAGAGATTAATAAAGGTAGTTTTTAATCTGTGTTCTGTTATTCTGCACAATCCGAAATCTCGGTTTGTCTTGAACGCACCTTGTAGTTGCGGTTCAGCATTTTCCGCAACCCAGTGCCCTCCTCATTTCTCCTCATTTCAAGTTTCTGTTCCTAGGGAAGCATTAGGTTTAAGTGACAGGCTGGGTGGATGATAGAGTGTGAGGGCGGGATTGTTTTGTAATGGAGCTATAAACAGCTGGAGAGGGCACAGCCTCCGTATACAGACAATAATAAATATTTTTAGAGAGAGAGAGAGAGAGGTAGAGAGATGTGCACATGTTTCTGCTGATGACAGTTGAGTTGTTACCAATGCATCACATAATTACACCCCGGTACAGATACAGAAGGGATTAGTTTTTGTTATTCCATTATAAACCAGACATTTAAAGAAAAACACAGGCATTGCTTCAGTCAGGTCAGTGAAAAGAATGAGAGAATAAGGTCTAAAAGCTCTGCTCTGTCCAGGGTTGCTATGCAGTTGGACATACTTAGAATCTCTATAGTAACAGTGACCTGGAGGCGGTAGCCAGTGGACACTGTAGCAAAGTGTCTCTTGGGAGCAGCCTTTCCATAATAATGTGTGTATGAATGCGTCAATGTCAAACTAGAAGTGCTTTTGATTCCCTGATTGCGCTGAGTAATTTCATGCAATTTACATGTCCACTTCTGTGTGAGTGTCCAGTTTTGATCCCTATGCAAGTTTGTGCCAATGCAGATGGCTGGTTCAAATGTGAAATGAACTGGATTGAATTAACTTGATTTATCCACAAAGGCACTTAGACATATCCATATATGAAACTGGAATGAATATATGAAAAAATGAAGACTTTTAGTTTCATGCTAGCTTTTGCTGTAAAAACTGTATAAGTCTCAGAAATTATGTCTTGACAAGTAAGTGCCTCTCATTTTATGTGCACGCATTATTTTTTTTTTTACCCCTTTATGTATATGGACATATACAGTATTTGGGGGACTTTGTTGTATATCACATACTGTACGCATAAAAATGTGTGCTTTTTTTTTAACAACTGAACATAGTGCATTACAAATCAAACTGGCACCCAGGTGCATTTACTTTTTCAACAACTGCCCTAACAACTGAACTACCACTTGTTATAACATCATATCGGCAGTTCCTTGGTAATTCCTATCCTTACTGTAAATTAATATAAGTTCTTCTGACTCGCACATTTATCCATTTATTATCCATTAAACATTAATGGGAGTGGTCTCTTCTGGGGTGAACCTACCTCCATCCAAAAGGCAATGCAGCTCACTGCATGGTTTAAAAAGGATGAAAATGATGCAAATCCTATGCTAAATCCTATTAACCCAACTGAACACCTATGGAGGATTTGGTAGTGACATGTTAGACATCATTTCCACCACTAGCATTAAAACCTAGGGGACATCATTTGAATAAACAATACTCAACCCAGTAGTAAAGCTCCAGAGGCTGGTATTTGTTCTGGTGGTTTGTGTTGGTCCAACCCTTTAGCAAGACTCTTGCACTTTCGAGAAAGTCAAGAGGTACAGCGTACAAGCATCAGAATGAAAGAGTGACAATGTGTGTTTGTTTTGTGCATGCATGTGTGTGTGTGTGTTTGTGAAAGAGAAAGAGAGAGAGAAATGAACAGTAGGCATAATCCCCAATGTTATGCTAGATGGCAGCCATTAACAAACCTACGCAAGAGCTTAGCCGGAACAGATGTGAATTTAGAGGGCAAGTCCTCCACACTGGCTATGAGCTGTGATCTAATGCTGTCTGAGATTCATAAATCTGAAATTTTCTTTTATTTTTTTTCTTGATTTCTTTCTTTTCAAAATGAGACATCCAAAGATATTTTCCTTCTATAGATTAAATCATATTATTTCTACCAATATTTTTTTTTTCTTTTAAACTAGGTTTTCATAGGTCTTCCATAATCCAGACCATAACTTTCTCATCATACTTTCTGCTTCTAGTTCTGTTCAAGTAGAATCAAATTTATAACAGTACAGAAATTTTTTTTACACAGATGAGTATTGAATTAGCTGTGGCAGCACAAACGTGTTTGAGAGGGACTGGGATTTATGGGATTATCCTTTAGGGGAAAAAAAAACACCCACTATTGCTCTGATCACTTGACAGCTGTTTGGTACATAATTTAGTATCTGTTTGATTAATGGCAGGTCAGAGAGGCTTGATGGACCGGACAGAAAAAAGTTAAGCATTTTTAATGCATAAAATACTCAAACACCCCCCCCCCACCCCCCATCAGATCATTTGGGTGCTGTGGGTTGCGGGCTGTGACCTTTGCTTGTCTGGTGCATCATCTGGATGCTCCATCGTATTGGAATCTGGGGAGTTTGTATGCCGGGTTAGCGTCCTATGCATGGCGAGCTGTGTTGCACTGGGTGTTCTGGTGCCTTTCTCTTCTGGCCAGCACAGACGTTTTTGGTGAGTTGTGTTGCACTGATTTTTCTACGGGATTTCACCAGCTGATCTGGCCTTTGGTCCTCATGGGCATAGATGAGCCTTAGTTACCCATGATCCTGTCAGCAGTTTACTGGTATATAATTGATAGTCAATATTATTAAATTCACCTGGCGGTGATGTTAATGTTAATGCTAATGGCCGATCAGTGTATTTAGGTAAAATGACATATACACAATATTCTTTAAAAATGTATCATATGCTACGTAGATGCTTGTGGTTATGTCTGGACTTTGTGGGGATGTTTGGTACATGTGCCTGTCTAATGAAGAGCAATGAATTGAAAATGTCACTTATTTTATAGGAAGCCAATCATTGTGTGTAATTTATTTCAAGTCATGATTTACATGCCATGTGCCATTTATTTTCGATGCTATCAAGCATCTCTGAATTCTCCTTTAATCCAATTATTATGTTTCACCAAATCTCAGATGCAGACAGTTTAAAGTGGTGTTCTCACATACCCAGCATCGCTGCTATATCCACATATCAAAGCGTCCTTGGCTCCTTCAATTTTGTAGAAGTTTTCTGAGGAGAAAGTGCACGGTGTATTCAATGTCAAGAAAAAAAATATGCTTTCCTGTAATATGTCTAACAGGACATTTTTGTTATTATTAATCGAAAGGAGAAGAGAATCTTATAAAAATGAAAATTGCTTAAAACTACATTTTGGTTTCACTGGATGTACATGGCATAAGATTTCAATGCAATCAAATAAGCATGTCTAGTTAAGTGCTATACCTGAATGTTAGAAATTCACTTTACCTTCACTGCTAATGAAATCCTTTATGGAGTGCCAGGTCTTGTTGTTACAGAAAAAGATTCCATTTCCTGGGTAGGTGGCGTTTACACAGTGAGCAGTGCTGCGGACACATTTCTGACGTAGGAGACCCATGAAGAGCTGAAGACCGATCAGAGCAAAGACACTAAGACAGAAGACAGTCAGGATCATGACGTCTGCTAGCTTCCTTACTGACTGGATCAGAGCTCCTACAATGGTCTTCAGACCTGGACAGAGACAAGGCAGCAACATGTATGTAACCTTAATGCATTGATAGATGTACTGTTAACTCAGACCACACAATATAATTAACTTTTATAGTGAAACATGTAGGCGGTACAGTGGCTTAGTGATGTCGCCTTCCAACCCCAGGATTGAGGGTTTGATTCCTGTTTTGGGACTGAGTGTATAGAGGTGGCATGTTCTCTTGGTAGGTTTTCACTGTTTCCTCCGGTTTCCTCCGGAAGATACAGGAGCAGTGTAGACATTTTGACAACAAAGAGGTGAGGATGTATGTTTGTATCACCCTAACATTCTTATCCACATCCACTTCAAGGGCAATGCCTCCTCTTAAAGTGGATCTAATAATATAGAGTAGCTCTTATATATATGTATTAAATTTTGTCATTGGTATGTAAGGGCTCTTACCTGGAATGACGGATATGGTTTTTAGAGCTCGCAGGACTCTGAATGTACGCAATGCTGAGACATTGCCAAGATCCACAAACTCTGTCACATACCTACACAGAGTGGAAATGAGAAGCAGATCAGATCTAGCTCCTCCCATTCTCGTTGTAATAAGCAGGTGAAAACAATGGTATGGCCAATCTAAGTGCAAAATGAGCTCAGTGCAATTCAGTAATGGTGTCTGCATCATTTATGCGTTTATGCGCTATTTTATCAACCTGTATGCCTTTTTCTTCACTCTCAGAAAAAAAAGTGCAAAACTGAATCTGAGATGGCACCCTCAGACCTAAAGACCCTAAAGTCCATTTATGTACCTATTTGTTACAGGTACACTATATTCACATTTACAGGTGAAAAGGATTCTACAGATGCAAAAAAAAAAGTCACTAAGGGGACCGGCATCAAGGAAGAGTACAGATTTTTTTTTTTATTCCATAAAATTGTTCCTTATAGTATATTGCAAAGCTTTATTTATATAGTACATGGCATGTATTCTCTTGAACACACATCGTTCACTGCACCTGTACGTTAAGGGGTGCCTCAGGATTCAGCTATTGGTCCGCTACCATTTACAACATATGGTAGGTTTTTTCTCTTAAATTTTATTCAATTCAATTCAATGTTATTTATATAGCGCTTTTAACAATGATCGTTGCCGCAAAGCAGCTTTATAGAATCAAAAAGAAAATTAGGGATATAAGTATAAATGTGTGAGAAAATAGGTATAAAAAAATTATCAGATTGTCAAATTTAAACGGCAAGAAATCATGCATGTTCAGTGTATGTAAAATCTAATATTACACTATAAATATATCAAATGTCATGGTGGCACGAAAGAAAAGTTCAGGCTACCCAGGTCAAACCTGAGCTTGTGTTATGATGGAGTTTACCATGTTTGCTTTAGTTTCCTTTGGGATCCACAGTGCTTTCCAT
Source organism: Clarias laeviceps (assembly GCA_030014305.1). Classification (NCBI taxonomy): domain Eukaryota; kingdom Metazoa; phylum Chordata; class Actinopteri; order Siluriformes; family Clariidae; genus Clarias; species Clarias laeviceps. The sequence goes on along the minus strand of JAQMYJ010000018.1, from coordinate 15,820,616 downwards.
AAAAAGATGCCTATTGGTGGATTTGCTATAAACTGCTCGCATGTGTGAATATGTGTATGATTTACCAGGGACTAGCATCCCATCTGGGGTAAATTCTCTAACCGTGTTCCCTGTGTTCTTGGCATAGGCACCAGATCCACTGCAACCCTGATCAGGATAAAGTGCTTACTCAAGATGATTGAATGAATTATACTTGATTTTCAAATCCTTTTCTCACACATTAGTTACTTTTTTTCTACTTGCTAATTAGCCTCATTCTCTTTTCATTTTTGCTTCTTACAAGTCTTATAAATATACGTTTCACAAAGCTTTTCATGTTTAGAGCCTTCCTCAGACTTCTTCAATTTTGGAATAATGTTATCCTAACTTTAGACTTCATCTACTGCTCAGCGCTACTCTTGTCCACCTGGTTTATTTTTAAGTGAATTACTTTTTTTTTATTTTATTTTTTTATTCACTGCGGTTAAAATTCCAAAAGCTCAAAAGGAGATTTTAATAGCAATAAAATTGCTATAATTAATTCCAAGATCTATTATTTACTATTGTTTCCTTTGTACTCACTTGCTTGGAACTGAATGTCTTTCTGTCCACTCCCTCCATTTTCCTAGCAGCTAATCCACATCTCTAATTTGGTCAAGCACTAATGCTGCATACAGTATGTAGGTCATCTGAAAAAATGACTTAGTGGCTACCTGCATTCCCCTTTCAGATTCTCTCACTCGCATGTTTTTCACTCTCCTTTTCATTCTTTAACAAAATTACATTATGTCTTTCAGTGTTGCTATTATCCACATGCCAGTTAACCATCATTCACTCTTTCATTTCTGGCTGTTTTTAGGTTTTCATTCTTTGTGAACTATTCTTGTATGTCACTGCCCCCTTTTTGTCTAGGTCACATTTTCCACCACCACTGACAGGAGTGACTTTTATGAAACGACATCAGACTGTTATTACTGCCAGCTTTTCAGATGTTCAAAATACATTATGTTAGCTACCACCTTGATCAAATCTGCAGTGAATAATAAATGCCTTCAAAAATTTTATTTCTGAGAATGTACTTTTGAGTGGTGATATAACATTGTGTGATTTCAAGCAATAATTTCCTTTATTTTATGGCACCACCCTTCAGAAAGTACCCCTTGCTAGTACTGAAAGCCCCTCTTTGGCCTTCAGAACTGCCTTGTAGTATAGATTCAAAAATTCAAGTCGGAAACATCCAAGTTGGAAACATTGCTTTTGTTAGATTTTGGTCCATATTTACATGATAGTATCAAGCAATTGCTGCAGATTTGTCAGCTGCACATCCATAAAGCAAATCTCCCATTACACCTCTTCCCAAAGGTGCTCTATTGTCATGTTCCAAAAAACTATTTGAAATTTGTGACATTTTTCCCGTGGTCATGGGAGGTCGGTGGTTCAATCCCCAGCTCCACCAGGTTGCCACTGTTGGGCCCTTGAGCAAGGCCCTTAACCCCATCTGCTCCAGGGGTGCTGTGTCATGGCTGACCCTGCACTCTGACCCCAGTTATGCTGGGATATGGGAAGAAGGAATTTCACTGTGCTGTACTGTATATGTGACAAGTCTTAACTTACTTACTTAATAAGGTAGGCTGTGATACCAAGGATCCCAAACTATCCCAAGGAAATGTTGCCTACAGTATTAAACCACCAGCAGCATGATCCACGGATACAAGGCAGGATGAATCTGTGCTTTCATGCCGTTTATTCCAGTTTCTGACCCTACCATCCAAATTATAGTAAACCAACAAGATTCCAACGAACCAAGACTCATTAAATGAAGCAATGTTTTTTTAATCTTTTGTTGTCCAATTTTTGGAGAGCCTATGCGAATTGTAGCCTCAGTTTCCTGTTCTTAGCCGTCGGGAAAGGTCCTCGTGTGGACTTCTGCTGCTGTATCTCATCTGCTTCAAGGTTCAACACATTGGCAGTCAGAGATGATCTTCGGCATACCTCGATTGTAACAAGATGTCATTTGAGTTACTGTTGCCTTTCTATCAGTTCGAACCAGTCTAGCCATTCTCCTCTGATCTCTGGCATAAACAAGGTATTTTCACCCAGAAAATGCTGCTCAGTGCATGTTTCCTCTTTTTCAGACCATTCTCTGTACACCCTTGAAATGGTTGCGTGTGAAAATCCCAGTAGATCAGCAGTTTCAGAAATACTCAGACTTCCATGTCTGGCACCAACAAATAAGCCACATTCAAGTCACTTAAATCACCTTTCTTCCACCATTCTGATGCTTTGGTTGAATTTCAGCAAATCATCTTGACCATATCTACAGTATATACCTAAATGCCATGCGATTGGCTGATTAGATATTTGCATTAGCGAGCAGATGAACATGTGTGCCTAATAAAGTGGCCAGTGAGTATATATATATATATATATATATATATATATATATATTTATGAATACTTACGCCATAACAATGACAATGAAGTCCAACCAGTTCCATGGGTCTTTGAGGAACGTGAAGGGTCCGATACAGAATCCTCTCGCCAAGATCTTAATGAGTGACTCAAATGTATAAATGCCAGTGAATGTATATCTGTGCACAGAGAAAAACATAAGAACATTGATGCCAAAATTTTATGAGCTGGCAAAATGAGGTGAGTAAATGAAATATAGCAGACTAGCGTAATAATATTTTCTGTAATTAGCTCTTCGTAATTTGGAAGGTTTAAGGAGGGATGTTGAATGCTAGCAAATCAGCATGCTGCATGCCCAGTCACATTCTGTTTCATCTCTTCTACATGCACATATTCATTAAAGGTCAAGGCATGTTAATATATATAGAGGAGTAAGCAATAGAGCAACCGTATTAATCTGTTGGAAATGGACATGGACTGAGTTTGAATTATTATTATTTTTTTTTTCATTTCTACCAGAACAGCAAGCCCATGCACTTCTTCAGGAAAGACACTACTAAAGAAAGCCAATAAAAATGGATTGTCACAATAACTCCTTGCCAATTAAATGCCAACTTGTTATATAATGCCACCAGTTTTTTTTTTTCTACTTGTAGTGTCTTGCCTGAATTTTTACAAATAAAACCCTAATACGCAATGTCTAACAAAATATCCCACTTCCTAAAGACATGCACAAATAAGTTGATACTCAATTTATAGTAGAAAACTTGCTTAAATGCACACACACCCTCTAACAAAAGTGGTGGTGAAAGTGACTGAGATTGACACTGTTTTGGTTGTATTTTGATTCACTTGATCAAATTATGTTGGATAAATCCTAGGTAAATTATATCAGAAGGTCAATTAGTTATTCACTCTTTCAGCTTATGGTTTAATATTTTAACGAGATATCGTTAGCAAGTAAAGGTAGTAACCACAATGTTTAGTGGCATGACAGCAAACGGACAAACCGAAGTTTCATTCGCGGGCAGCATTCCAGTTGCAGGACACAACGTGGTGAAAAAGTTTCTTACCAAAAGAGGATCATCCAAGCAGAGCATCCCAACTGATGAAAACTTTATTATAGTTTAACATTACAAATAAAATTGTACTCAAAATCTACAGGCACTACTTACTCTAATTACTACTTGCATTACTTGTATATACTGTACCATGTATCTGACTTTTTGAAGATTATATTGTTGAATATCTAACATCTGTAACATGACATATTTGACTATTTATGATATAATAATAATAAAAGTCATTTATACATGACTATTTATTATGTTGAATATACTCAGATATTTACAGATGTCATGTGACTCTTTTGTGATTGATGTTACCACAGTCTCAATGTGAATTAAAATTCTAATATAAGTACTCACTCTAGATACTTGGTCCACTGCGCAGGGTCCGACATGGCCATGAAGAAACAGTTGGTCAAAATTGTGCACATAATAAACAAACTGAACAATGTACAGAAAAGTTAAGGAAGTAGTAAAACAAATGGTCACTAATTAAGTTAATTATTATGCAATTATAATATAGCAGCAGGAAGTGATATAATTTAATTTGACTTCAGCTCCTCATTTTAGGGTATCTGTGCTCGTTTTAATCCTAATCAAACTGTAAGTTCAAGCAGCAATACATTTCCTGTCTTGACCTGAACTCAGGAAAAAATCTTTGAGCCAGTGGGATTTGGTAAGATAATTCGGGCTTTATTTGACCTATCTGATGTCCTGTTCTCACATAAGTACAAAGCTGCAAAGCCTCCATCTGTGCAGAGAGATGAGAATGTGTATTAGTACAAGGTGGGTCAAAAAATGATTTTGGACGTTCAGGATGTGTGTTTAGGGCAACGTGAACAAGCTTATAAATTGGCTTCAACCATAAACGTAAGGTCCTTACTTTTTCTTTTACAGTATATTATATATAAAAAACTGCTATTTTTCATAATAGACCATGACTATTGTTGAACAGAAAAAGTGGGGGAAAAATGTGTAGGCCTGGTATTGTGCAACGTTATTCCTTTCTCACAAAACTATAAATGAATGTTTAATCTTTGCTCGATTGTATCATGCATTCACTTACTCATCGTCTTTACCGCTTTGACCTCTATACAGGGTCGTAAGGCGTCTAGACCCTATTCCAGGATACTTAGGGCATGAGGCGAGGTACATCCTAGATGGGGTGCCAATCCATGGCCACAGGGCACACATTAACACTCCCACACTCATTCACACACCACGGGCAATTTGGGAATGCCAACTAGCCTAATCTGCATGTTTATGGACTGTGGGAGGAAACCGGAGTATCCGAAGGAAACCTACCAAGCGCAGGGAGAACATGCATGAACACAGACATAAGGCGGGAATCGATCCCAGAACCTTGAGGTACAAGGAGACGTTGCTACTCACTAAGCCACCGTGCTGCCTTGCTCGATTGTATTTTACACAAAATAGAAAAGCTAATAAAGAATTCATACTGGGAGTAATATACAGTAGTAATATAATACAGTATATTATACTTTTCTGTGTTTCTTTAGTCATTTATTAACTTTTGTTTATAAGGCCAGGAATTACAACATAATAAAATTTTCAAAAACCTCTCATCATAGTGTTATACACTACACAATATACTGCATGAATTCAAGTCCATGTTTGCATTCAATCGAATATTAATAATAAATTCCATAATAAAGAATAAATTCCAGGAAAAGGATATGAATGAACTAGTATCCTTATGGCAATCCTTCTGATGATGTGAAATGGACTAAATATGTACAGGGCTGATGTGGCATTGAAGCGGAAGATGGCCTTCCCCTTATTTAGCACTATAAATGTCTTTAAAGAAAGACACAAAAAAAGTTAATAAGCTTTCAAAGTGTCGTTAAAAATGTGAAATCAAGAGAGATTTTAATGATTGTTAGTGTTAACTCACTTTGTGATTGTTGAAGTAAAAAGGGTCAATGTCCTCCAGTGGGACGCCTACTAGTCCTGCAGGAATGTCACCGAAGATTCGGGGAAGCACTTTTCCAGCCTCTAGGTCGGCTTGTGCTTTGGGAGGCTCGGATTTTGTATAGGGCTCTGAGGAATCCTTAGAGTTCTTGGCCTGTTCTTCTGCAATCCTGTGCTCGATGCCCAAAAGGGACTCAAGAGTGAACGGGCGCAAGCCATCAGAACCCGCTGGTAGCCGTATGGTCGCCATCTTTTCATCCTGATCGTTCTGTGGAATTTACTCCCATCTGAGTATATGTGTCAAAAACAAGGAACATATACTGAATACTGCTTAAAAGACTGTTTGATCAAAAACTGTTTTAATCACTTTTAGACTCTTTAAATTGGAAAAAAAAAATGGTTTAAATGGTTTGTTGAGCATCATTTAACAAATACTAATTCACAAACAACAATGGTGTAATTAGAGAACTATAATGATATCTAAAACTGTAGACAAAAAATACTTTTCCGGCTCCAAAAAAAAAATGCAGACTATATCTTCCATGGTCCTCATTCCATGATGTCATCATAATATCTGTAGTCATACTGTACATCTATCCCATCCACAGTCACCCAGTCAAATGGTCCATTAAAAAATAAGAAAAAAAAGAATATCTGCTAAAATTTTATTTGTAAAACCAATTTTCAGCTCATCTAAGAACAAACATAAGATAAAAAACATTGTTGCAAGCAGCAACTTAGGAGCCAAGTACTTTCTGTTCCCACTTAATAAGTATGTGTTTCCACAATGTATCTAGTTTGCTGCTAATGTGTCGATAATATGTGAAAAACATTCTTGAAAAATGCCCTGACTTTCCATTAAGTGCCATCAAACTTCTAAAACAAAAATCTAATTGGCTGAAAATTCATTACAGCAAAAATGAACCTAATATATTAACTGAATTTGGTGCTAAGAGGCATATATGGCAACTAGCTGAGGCTGAGAGCAAACAAAATGTTCAATGTTGTTCTTAATATTATTCATTTATTCATCTTCTATACCCTTTATCCTGTACAGGGTCGTGGGGGGCCTGGAGCCTATCCCAGGAAACTTTAGGCACAAAGCAGGGTACAAACTGGATGGGGTGCCAATCCATCGCAGGGCACACACACAGACAATTTGCCTCAACACCAATTGGCCAATCATGTCTTTGGACTGTGGGAGGAAACCAGAGTACCTGGAGGAAACCCACCAAGCACGGAAGAACATGCAAACTCCATGCACACAGACCCGAGGCGGGGATTGAACCCTCGACCTTGGAGGTGAAAGGCACCAGAGACTTATCTGTCAAAGTAGTAATAGTAGTCATTATATATACAATAAATAAGACAATACTGTATATAATATAATTACGGTGCCTTCTGGGTGCACAGTGGAAAACTTGATAAAATGAAAAACTATGAAAAATGTCTCAATGGAAGTTAGCATTAAAAACGATCAAATAAATACTGAGTGACATTCACAATGTCAGAGTCAATACAACACAATCCTGAATACTACAGAAAATAAAAAATCAAGATGAATGTAAGCTATATGAGATCCGTATTTACGTAAAATCAGACTTAGATCAGACTAGTAAGCAACATTATATACTTAACCCACTTATCATCAGAAGGCCCACTAGTCTGAAATTCAGTGGAACATCTGAATTAAACAATCTTTTGCTTAACCCTAACATTAATCCGAACCCATTACCCCTTCTAATCATAACCCTAAACCTTTCCTGACTAGCGGGTCTTCTGATGATAAGGCAGCCCTCAAATAGATGTTGAAAACAACACGGCAATAAAACCACACAAAGTTCATAGTGTTGTGATTACACTAAAATATAGGCATGGTAGTGTTACTGTAGCTATATAAACCTTTTCATATTTATACATAATCCAGTGTGAAAATACCCCTCACTTCCCTTGAACGAGTTCCTTATAGCAAATAAGAAATGGTTAATTTACTTAATTAATCCTAAGAATAATAAATTTTAACATTTCTCTCAGACATGTGGCAGTATTTCCTACCGTACAGATGTTCCTGGAAGCATTTTCCACCTTTTACTGAAAATGCCTTATAAACTCAGCAAAAAAAGAAACGTCCCTTTTTCAGGACTGTGTATTTCAACAATAATGTTGTAAAAATCCAAA
>JAQMYJ010000018.1:15784139-15807766 GCA_030014305.1 Clarias laeviceps | reverse complement strand
ATGCAAAAAATATGTTAATATTTATTGATCTAAAACAGAAAAAGTTTACTCTGATTTAATGTTTGACAGTAAAGAAATTTTTTTTTCTTTTTTTTCTGAAGTGTATGTACTGTAAATATCGGGTTTCAACTGTGTATAAAATCCCCGTCTTGCCCTCTAAAACTAGAAGAAGCTTTTACTATTTCAATGTATTTTTTATCTGTCAGCTAAGCATTACGTTTGCTAGCTAGTTAGCCTGTTAGCTCCCGAAGATGTGTGAGAAAACTCCATACGAAACAATTCTACGAAGCCCCCCAGGTGTCACGTAGTGCAAAAAATGTTTATTAATTTAAAAAACAGTACGCGGATTAATAAATCATGTACAAGATTAATAAACCGAGGAGGACAAATAGACATTGAGTATTTTATTTGAAAGTAAGATTTAGTTTTCTCTGTAGCAGTTCATTGATTACATACATGCAACACACTTTAGGTTTTTATACATAGCATAAAGGTAAAAAAAAAACGATATATGCAGTGTTATCTTCATTTTAGATGTCAAAAGTATTTTGTGTTTTCTTTTATGTGGAAAATGGGTCCAAATGGGTCTTTTAGTGTTTAAGGTTGCCGACCCTTGATATAGACAAACATGGTTGATATGCTGGTTCTAGAGATATTTTCTGTCAGTATGTTAACCATTAATTATTTTTCTTCAATGTTTTTCCCATTAGTGAGCTGCTGGAGGTAGCGTTCAAGAAAAAGCTGAGAGACTTTGATCAGGAGAAAGAAGATGGAATAGAGCAGTCGAAAAGGCATCCCGCAGAAACTAGCAAAAACTAATGCAAAAGTTCAGAGGCCAGGCAAGAACTTGACTGCCTAATGCTATTGTGGTGGCAATAATAATGATAGTTTTAAACTATTTCTCACCACAAAAACCATTAAAATAGCCCTCTGAAAAGTAAAGTGGCCTAGAAACATCTACTTGTTTAAAAAAAAAAAATCCCAAAGACATTTTTCCATTCCGATTTGCACAACAGCAGATTTAAAATAAAAAATTATTTTAACTTTCAAAGCCACGATTTGGCGGGTCACGGGTGTTTTGGTGGCACAAGGAGAACCGACAAAATATTAGGCATATTGTGTATTTATGTAATGAGTGTCCAGCATCGGTGCTTTGTAACAGTCGATAAGTAATCTTTAATTTGTTCCTTTTAATGAGAAGAAAAGGTGTCTATTGTGGGAATGGCTACGTATAGTGTGTGTAAAATAACTGCTGATGGGAACACTTCTGGATGTCCTGTAATTAAATTTAAGGCCATATCACACTACCCTTTTGTTGATCATTTTCCCATAACAGCATGTCTCGTCATGTTTTATTCCTGATGCATCATATTATGGATTACTGGCCTCAGCTGCCCAAACCTTTCACTTCAGTAGCATAGTGTATTCATCTGAATGTAAAGTGTAACGCTGAGCCCCAATTCAATGTCTCTCTTACTGACTCATGTCATTATGTCTGTGTGCTCTTTCTCCACACGGTGCCACTTCGTCTGGAGTAAAGCATTAGAAAGTGGAGAGCTGGGAAATGAGTGTGGGCAGGTTAGGAGGAAGAAGTGCGCTGACTAAATTGGTAGTGCTGAAGAAACCTTTTCCCAGCAAAAAGATTGACTCCCATAATGCTGAAGATAAACCAGATGTATGAGTGTATTTATGCATGCATATGTGTGTGTGTGTGTGTGTGTGTGTGAGAGAGAGAGAGATATGAGTGTGTTTGTGCGTGTATGTGTATGAGTGTGTGCGTGCGAGCATGTGTGTGTGTGTGAGATGTGTGAGTGTTAACATTTATTGGCTGACCTGTTTGAGATATCAAAAATCCCTCTGCAATTTTGCATCCTCAATGTCTTTAGATCACAGCAGCCTGGTTTGTTGGTGATATAAATTCCCTAGGAGGAGTATATCAAAATCCAACAGTGATAACCCAAAATAACTGACTTCCTTCCTGAGTTCCTGTTGAGCCCAGGAAATGCAGTGCGAAAGTTGTTCAGCTCAATGAGCTCTAAATGAGTACAGAGTTTCCTGTGCATACGTGCAAGTGTGTATGAACTATGCAGCAAAATCTCTTGTGGGGGCCACGAGACTCTCAGGGATCCTAATGGCTGCAGATTCCAACCTGCCTGGCAATTTTCATGAGTTTTTGACCATGTTAAGACCCAAAGACATAGAAATTTTAAAAGCCCAAAAGTTTAAAAAATAATAATAATAATCCTTCGGAAAAGGAGTGCTTGGGCCCTAATAATAAAAACCTTCACTCGAGTTTAGCGCCCCTAGTGGACAGTAGAATAATCATTTAATCCTGTAATTCAGGGTTGTCAAACTGGGTTGAGGGGTTGAATCGTCTGTCGTGCTCTGAACACAAATAAAATCCACATGTGAAAACAAAAAAATTCCAGTGCATTAGTTACTGATTCCTCTCTGGTTTTGTTAATGCTGTGTGAAGTTTTCCCCACATTCCTTAATATGTTTTATCTTCATCTGTTGTATGCTGCTCTATATATTTATATATATATGAGAGAGAGTGGAGAAAGGAGGAGAAGGAGGCTGCTGTGTAGGATGACTTTCACACACACACACACACACACATACCAATTTACCGAATAGACTCACCCTCACACAAGCGAGTCTCTTAGATAAACTGGGGTGTTTGTGTGTGTGTGTGTGTCATCCTACAAACATAAAAGATGCTTTACGCGCACATGTGGTCGCAGTGTTATAGAAAACAGTAGTGTGTTGTTTGAAAATCCACTGAAATGTTGGTGCACGTAACGACCATCTGTAAATCTTTTAAACTTCAGGGAAGAACAAAATAAAATTATGATTAAGTTATAGCAATTTAATTTAAAGTAATTACCTTATTGGGAGAAATTATTTTAAAATTACTTCAAAACAAAACAAAAGTCCCCAAATGGTCCTACCTGGGTTCATGTCCCACCCAGTGCCCAAACCCCAGCCGCTGCATGCAGTGCCGGTCCCAAGCCCGGAGAAAATAGGAGGGTTGCAGTAGGAAGGGCATTGGCATAAAACCTGACACGCTGTGGCGACCCCTTGCCTGGCGCAGCCAAAAGACTAACTTTCTTTCTTTCATTCATTCTTTATTTAAGTTTTTTTTTATTAACAACATGAACCTGAATACAACAAGGCACTGTTAGGAATCTTTGAACTGAACATATGAATTCACAAGTCAGTGTTAAGGATTCATTACACAAATAAATTATTAAAACACATAATAAAGATTAATTCAAGAAGGAAAGAAAGAGAGAGATTTTTATCTATACACACTGAGAGCACTAGGGTTTCTAAGATATTGTATATTCGGTCATTCATGTGAAACAAAAGTTTGTTGTGTGCATTTTCTTCTTCATACTGTATATATAAAAAATAAGAAGTAAACGCAAAACAAATTGCGTAATTTACTCACTCTTAATTTATAAATTCTTTTTTTAATCCCCAATATAATGATTCACAACAGTGAGAAATCCATGTGCACGAGCCTTTATCTGAGCAAATTGATGCGCCGAACGAATCAGTCACGTGATTCCGGTAAGCGCGAGTCATCGTTTGGCCTGGTCACGAGACAGCCATGGAAACGACGCATGCCTCGAAGCGACGCTCTATTTGGATCCGCCCCTTCCGGTCGACACAAGCTTTGAGTCGGAAGCTTTATTATTGCTTGTGGTGGTGTTTCTGAGAACTGCTTATTGATCAGAGCAAGACATGTCGGAAAGAAAAGTCTTAAACGTAAGTTAATTAAATTAAATTTTGTCATAATCGCCATTTTGTCTGCTAAACCTAGAAGAAGCTTTTACTCGATATTTTTGTCAGCTAAACATTAAGTTGGCTAGCTAGTTAGCCATTAGCTACCGAAGACGTGCAGCCGGAAAGCAAAGTAAAAATCCACCAGAAATATTATATAAAATATTGATCGATCGTTTAATCTGTTTTATTGTTAAGTTGTTTGTTCGTGTTGTATTTGCGACATTCCTGTGCGAAAATTTGATATTGTATTGTGCGCTGACTTCAGTTTAGCGCCCCTAGCGGACGTTAGAATAACACCAAAGCTTAATCCTATAGCTCTGGAGTGTCAAACTGGATCTAAAACGCCTGTTTAATTGATCTTAAGTGGACCAGGTGTAGCTTCTGCTTGAATGGAATTAAACCCCCTCCTGCTATAAATAATTTTAACCTTGACCCCCCCCCCCCCCAATAATTTATTCTGAGAATTCAATTGGGTCATGGCAGGCCAGTGGTATAGTGGTTTACACTGTGGTAACGTTCTTTGGGTTTGAATCCTCCATGGAGTCTGCATGTTGTCCTTGTGCTTGGTGTGTTTCCTCTGGGTACTCAGGCTTCCTCCCACAGTCCAAAGACATTCAGTTTAGTCTAATTGATGTTTCCAAATTACACATATCAAATTACCCACTGTATGAGTAAGTGTATGCCAATACATCTCAGGGCACACACTTGTTTATATTAGTTCATATTACCTGTCTAGTCATAGTCAGATAAATAGGAAGCTGTACTGCGATAACATTATCGCTAACATTTTGTGTTTTTTCTAGAAATACTATCCCCCGGATTTCGATCCATCCAAAATCCCTAAACTGAAACTACCTAAAGATCGTCAGTATGTGGTACGACTGATGGCCCCATTTAACATGAGGTAGGTGTTTTGTACACTATATGAATTTCAAACTTTCTATTAATATACCGCACTAACACTATTATTTCTTAATGTTGTTGCAGTAAGTGTACAGATGTTTATAACTTACGTTTCCTTCAGGTGTAAGACATGTGGCGAGTACATATACAAAGGGAAGAAGTTTAACGCACGCAAAGAGACGGTACAGAATGAGCTTTACCTTGGGCTGCCTATCTTCCGCTTTTATATAAAATGCACAAGATGTCTGGCAGAAATCACTTTCAAGGTAAGTTGTTTAGCTAATAAATCATTAGATTGATGAACTCTTTCTGGACACTCGACAGATTATGCAATATTCATCTTCATTCATGCTTCTTTTCTCAAACAGACCGACCCAGAAAACACTGATTACGCCATGGAACATGGAGCAACGCGGAACTTTCAAGCCGAAAAGCTGCTTGAAGAAGAAGAAAAAAAAATCCAGAGGGAGAGAGAGGAGGAGGAGTTAAACAACCCTATGAAGGTAATGTTGAATAAGGAACCTGGCCATATGTCTAAGCATTTCGTTTAGAATTTGGTACATATTGGATTTGAAGGTCTGTTTCAGTGACCCAGATCCTGTTGTAATGGATATGAATGACACTTCTGCCAACAATACCATATAATACTTTAAGACTTATCACTTAAACAAGGTTTTACACCCCCCAGGTTTTGGAGAATCGGACCCGAGACTCAAAGCTGGAGATGGAAGTGTTGGAGAACCTACAGGAGCTGAAGGAGCTGAATCAGCGGCAGGCTCAGGTGGACTTCGAGTCCATGCTGCAGCAGTACAGGGAGCTGGAGAAAAGACAGAAGCTGATGGAGCAGGAGGAGGATGAGAGAGAAACCAAGTATGTTGATCTGAGGCACAAAATAGACAAACTCTGTTGATCTACTGGTTTTAGATATATTTACTGTCAGGATGTTAACCATGAATGATTTTTCTCTGTTTCCTTTCTTCAGAGAAATGCTGGAGAGGGCCTTGGTAAAAAGGCTGAGGGACTCCGACTCTGAATCTGATCAGGAGGAAGAAAAAGGAAAAGAGCAGCCAAAAAGGCACGCAGCGGAAAACCCCACAGACATCCTGACGACAGACAAAGAAACGGATGCAATGGTACAATTACACTGAAAAAAAAATCCACTTTGGATACTGCACTCTTACACATGCAGAACTGCAGAATTTACCCTGTTTTTTTATGTACAATAGGCATTATTGAAATCTAAAGAAATTATAATAAGGGAAAATCACTTAAAAAAAAAAAAACATTCCCAAAGAGCGTTTACCATGTTGATTTGTACAATAGCATGGAAAAGAAATCATACTTGAATAAATCTTTTTAACTTTAAAAGCCAAGATTTAGAAGTTATTTTGCACATGGCTCAATGAGCAGAATATTTCTATTCATGAGTCTGTGTTTTTTTTTTTTTTCTTTTTCCTTTCTTTTTTCCTTTCTTGAAATAGCCAGGTGCGTCTCCTGTTCAAGGCAATCTACTTGTAATAGTATTATAAATAGAATGTATAATTATACACGAACATGAAGCAGACTCCCAAACCTGCCATACAGTGACAGGGTAATGTGACATGTGGGTGTGTACACCACTTAGTCAAAACATGAACCCTGATTATCAATTGTATACCAGTAAGCTGGGATCACGTGCACCTGTGGCGACCAAAGGCTAACCTGTCTTCTCTGGTCCCACAGATAATGCTGGCCGCGATAAAAAAGTATCAGAACACTCAGTGCATCACAGGTTGCTATGTATGGGGGTTAGCAGGAAGAGAGTTCAGGAATGTTGATTTTGGTATATTTGGAATTTTGCTATATTGTTTTATCCATTTGAATTTAATGGCTTTACTTTTAACGCTCAAGTGAAAGATATAACAGCAACATGTTGGGGGGGGGGGACAATCACTGAAGGCCACACAAAGCCACTTGACTTTCAACTGTGATCAGCTGTGTCCATTTTGATTAGCTCAGCATGAAAAGCTGGAGCATTGGTAATGCAACTGAACCAATCAACTATGGGTGGCATTGCACATCTCCAGATGGATCCGAAAAAAAAAACATTCAAAGGCTTTATCGCTGCCTAGAAACACAGTAAAGTCGATTATTAAGAAGTGTAAGGTATTTGGACCATCACAGGCTCTTTCTGGATCAGGATGTCACTGCAAATTGGATGAAAAACCAAGAGGAAACTAGTCAGAGAGGCTACTAAGAGACCCACAGCAACTCTGAAGCAGTTGCAAGAATTTATGATAGAGTGGTCATTGTATGCATGCAACATTACAAATTCTCCCCAAATGTGGCTTGTATGGGAGTGTTGTAAGAAAAAAAGCTACTCCTCAAGAAAGGCCACATACAGTCACGACTAACGCAGGTGGTCAGATGAGACAACACAAAACCATACATCTGTCAGAAATTCAATACAGATCACCATCCAATGACACCATTCCTACAGTAAAGCATTGAGGTAGTAATATTCTATTATGGGGTGTTTGTCTGCAGCAGAAACTGGACCACGTATCGGGATAGAAGGTAAATGGATCGGTTACCGTCAAATTCTTAGGGAAAGTCTGCTGCCCTCTGCCAGAAAGTTGTCAATGGGAAGAAGATTTACCTTCCAACATGACAATAACTCAAAGCACACAGCAAAATTGGCTACACAGTGGTTGAAAGAGAAATAGATGAATGACCTTACATGGCCTAGTCAGACTTGAATCTCACTGAAAATCTGTGGAAAGACTTGAAGGCTTACAAATGGTCACTTTCAAATTTAACTAAAATTGAGCAGTTTTGCAAAAAGAAGTGGGCAAGTAGATGTGCAAAGCTTTGTGTTCCATTTAGGAGGTGATTTGCTTAACCCGATTGAGTTGAAGTAATTTTTAGGAGGATGTGATCCTTTTCCAAATCAATGAGTGATTGTTTTTCACTTGTATGTTAAATGTTTCGCTGAGTAAATACAGCTGGATAAAAGAAAAACTGTCTGTCTTCATTTCAGGCTGCAAAGCAACACAATGTGATTTTATTTTTATTTTTTATTCCCCCCCCCCCGCCCCCCCAAATGTGATTTCTTTTCCATAATCTTTGTACTCAAGGGGTCGGGTTGCCAGCTCAGCACCTGATTGTTCTCACACTACAGGCAATTTGGGAACACCAATTTGTTCTGGTGATTTTTATTTTATTCCTCATACATCATATTATACATTACTTGCCTCAGCTGCCCTAAACTTTCACTTCAGTACCATAGTGTGTTCATCTGAGTGTAAAGAATATCGTTGAGTCCCAATTTAATGTCTCTCTTACTGACTCATGCCACTGTGTACATCTGATCTGTTTCCACAGGGTGCTAGTTCATCTGGAGTAAAGCGTCAGAAAGTGGAGAGCTGGGAAAAGAGCGTGGGCGGGTTGGGAGGAAGAAGTGCACTAGGGTCACTAGTAGTGAGAAAGAAGCCTGCAGCAACAGTTACAGCAACAGTGACAGCACAGCAGCCTGCATCTGAAACTCGGACTGGTACAGGTAGAGTCTTAGAAACCTTTTTTTTATAATTGTTTTTGTTAATTGGATAAACTATAGCAGTGTTTTCCACACATGGAGTATAATTAGTTGGGGGAGTATATTTGCCGACCCTTTTAAAAAAATCTGTCTGGGAGAACGATGCCATCCGCGATTTATCATATCGCTGCGTACTGTCCACTACTTAGTTAATGTCCACTACTTATGAATCGATCTTTTCTATAAAACTCAAGCAGCATGGATCTGTGTGGCAAAACGGCACTGATCACAGAATGATAAAAATAAAAACTTGTACAACATACCTGTGGGGAAACACTGCGTAGGTTAAAGTGTAGTTACACATAAAGTTAATGTCTTGTGATGTCCAATTAATATTGTTTTTGTTATAAGAAATCAGAATGCCCTAACAGCCATTTTCTCTATCTGCTGTTTGATATTGAGAGAATGTGCTGTCTTAATGCATGTATGGCCAAACGTATGCAGACACCTGACTATCATACCCATTTGTGCTTGTTGAAAATGCTATTCCAGATTTATTTCGTTCAAGGAGTTTTTATAACGTCCACGTTACAGGGAAGACTTTCCACTAGATCTTTTTTCCCTTTTTTTTGAGAGAGAGAGATTTGAGTTTTCCTACTTGTGTGCAAACCATGCTTTCATGCACCTTGCTTTATGCACACACGGCATTATAATGCTCTTGACCCTAAATTCTAAAGTATACAAAGATAATCAATATAGTTGTGTGCGTCCAAATGTGGAGAAGAGTTTCATATTGGTGTAATAGTCAGATGTCCACAAATATTTGGACAGAACATAAAATGTATAAAAAAAAAAGAGAATAATGCTTAAAATATATTATGTGTTGAACTGTTTAAATTGTAATATGGAACAGTGGCAGAAGAGTCCTACGCTTATTTTGCTTTACAATCCACACCTGCCGAAATAGAGACAGTAGATATTTGGTCCACTGTTGGTGTGAGTGGTCTGCCAGGCTGGTATATTGAAAGTCTTGAATGGAACAGGTTTTTTTTTTTCTTTTTTTTTTTTTCTTGCAGATTTCAATAGATACAAAATGTTTAAAACAGAAAAGTTTGAGATATTCACTGATCAGCCATAACATTATGACTACTGACAAGTGACGTGAATAACATTTGATCAAAAATAAACCAATAATCTGGTGACAGGATCATGGGCACCCAAGGCTCACACATACCCGTGGGAACCAAAGAAAAGCCAATGCAGCACAAATTGCTGGAAAAAGATTATAGAAAGGTATCAGAATACCCAGAGCACCACAGCTTGCCATGTATGGGGCTTAACAGCCAAAGAGTTCAAGGTTATTGATCCGTCCTTAAAATTCCCCATATCTCAATCCAACTGAGCATCCATGGAAAAGTCCAAACCATGCCAGATACCATATTATACAACCAGAGATGTTGAGTCGTACCCCGAGGGACCAGAGCTGCCCTGGTGCCACAAGGGGAACCTTTAATGGTTTAATGTTATGGGTGTAAAACCAGGGCTTCTGTTCATATATTAAGCTAATTGTTTAAATTTGTTCATTGATATTATGGCTATGCATTGTAACGATAGAGCATTTTTATTTCTGAACTATCTACTGACGGAAGGCATTAGACCTAAATCAACATTTTATCGATTTCTCTTTATTTTTAAGTTTCTTAGGTTTGGATTAAACACATTTCACATGACTATAATACAAATACAGGTAACAGCTAACAATAATGGTCCAAAGTTCACCCTTTGAAAACCACTGCTCTAAATATCTTACTACATTGCACTGTTGTAACCCATTTGAAAATGACTTAATTGATGACACTAACCCACTACCCCCCACCCCCCACCTTCCCTTTCTGCACCATTCAGATGCTAATCCTGCCAAAGCAACTGCCACTGCAAACAGCAGCCAAACACCTACAGTTCAGAATGGTTCCTCTCTCAGCCTGCTGGGGGCGTACTCGGACAGCGACGAGAGCAACTCGGACTAGTCTTGTCATGACGATGGAAACCATGTTGACTATGTTCAGGGACAGTCTCAAGAAACGCACTCACAGACTGTTGATGTATTTGTACATGATGATGATTTAGGAAAATAAAATGTTCTGGTTGTTATACATGTTGGTTTTGTTTTTATTATTATTAACATATAGAATATAATTGAGCAGATGCTTCAGTGATTGAATCCCAGAGATGTCTTTGGAGATTTGAGTGAGGTCCTTAACCCTGACCTGCTCAGTCACACTGGATAAAAGCATCTACTGTGTGAATGAATGTCATGTCAATAATTCATGTCGAAAGACTCTAGGTATCCCTCCATAAAATGGCACCGCTCTCCTCTAACATACTTCACTCCTGACGCTGCATTGTCTTTTTTAGAATATTCCCGGTCTCAAAGGTTAAACTCGCTATATATACTTTGTTACATAACACGGTTTATTTGATTTGCCATACTTTATAGCATAACTAGATCACAGTTCCATTGTGCTTGTTTATATTAAGCATGTTCTCCATGTGCCTATGTGGATTTCTTCTGGGTTTAATCCTGCCTCACAGAAAAAATGCCCAGCTATAGATGTATAACTAGTGTATTCTCACCCAGTGTATTTGGAATCTACTACTAGGTATACTAGGTTAAAGTGAATGTAAATGAATGAAAGAAATCATTTATCATTAGATCCAATGTTTCCTGGATAATATGCATATTAAAGGTGCTGTACAGAGATGAGTAGCAGGTGGTTTTGTGGTTAGCACTTGTCTTGCATCTCTGGGGTGCGGGTTTGATTCCCACCTCGGGTTTGTCTGCGTGGAGGTTGCATGTTCTCTCCGTGCTTGGTGGGTTTTCATCCCACAGTCCAAAGACATGCAGGGGGTCAGAGGGCTGGAGCCTATCCCAGGAGACTTTGGACACGAGGCGGGGTACACTCTGGAAGGGATGCGAGTCCATCCCAGGGCACAAACATTCACATGCTCATTCATACACAACAATTATGTTGTGGAAAATAATTTAGGAATGCCATTTAGTCTAAGCTGCATGTCCTTGGACTGTGGGAGGAAACCGGAGTACCCAGAGGAGAACCATGCACACAGCCCCCGAGGCGGGAATCAAACCCAGATCCTAGAGGTGCAAGGCGACAACTGATTATGAATTCCATGAGCACTAAAATAGATATTTGTTATAGACTCACTGGCATCCCTCTAGTCCTAGTCTATGTTCAATTTACACAGCCATTAAAAGTATGTGGTATCTTTAGGGAACCATAAAATGTCCTCACCACAAGGGGAATCCCGTTAAACTTATAAAATTTGAATATTTGATCAGATAGCACACAGTTGAGAACAAAAGCGAGCCTGTGGGTTTTCCTACAAGTCCCTGCCTACTGGAGAGAGGCAGCTGCCTGCCATAACGCGTTACTCATTAAACCAGAGGCGCACACACTTTCTCTCTCTCCCTCACACACACACACACACTCTCTCTCTCACTCTCTCATTCTCCTCTGCGTGTGCATGGATACCAGGGTGTTTTATTTATAGTTTCCATCTTTCTTTTAATTCATCGCCAAGGTTTTGGTGAGTATGTGAACTGAAGTGATTTTTATCAGAAATCTAACGGTAGTCTAATTGTAGGCTGAGGGGGAGGAGGGGGAGGAGGGCTAACCGTCCAGCTCTCAACAATAGCGAATTCAGGCTAGGGATTTATATACTTTTTATATAATTAGCGAGTTTGTTAATCCCAACTGTTCGAGAAATTAATATTTAATCTCATTTATTGCTATTAATTTTGAAATAAACCGTATTCTCTCGTTTATTTTGTCTTCTCTGAAGAAGCACAGCCCTGTGCTAGCTTGTTGCTGGCTAGTTGTGAGAATAATATAAGCTTATAGCTAACAGACTTGCTAAAGAGAGAAATTAATTCAAGCAATTAGGAGTGGTTTTTTTTCTTCTTTTTTAAATATTATTACTATTCCTAGCAATTCCTTGGAAAAAAAAAAAGATTTATCAGAGCTTGGTCATTGAATGTTATTACGGGTCAAGGTACAGTGCATGCATACAAGTTGTTTTTGCCTAGCCTAGCAGATTAGCAGCTTTATTACCACTCAGAGAAACTTCCTGGAGGCTGTGTTCATGAATATGTATGTCTTTTTTTTTTTTTAAGAGAAATTAGTGTAAGTTTAGAAATACCACGAGGGAAAACATAATACATCAAGTGCATAGCGATAAGGAAGGAATGCACAGGGTTGGGCTGAGCTCTGGAGGGATTTAAGTCAATACTCTACAGTGTGTTTGTATACCAGTGTGCTAAGAGTTTCCTTGTTTCTTCTTTTTATTTTATAGACGAACAAACACATTTGAAGGAGTTTCATGTTCTGAGGCATCGATGTTTCAGTTGCATTAAAGGTAGCAAACCTTGATTGTAATATGCATTCATGCAAACTGTAATGAGAAATCAAATTGTATTTGTCATGTACAGTACACAATTATACACAGTATGATGTGCAATGCTTATATAACTAAATGGAAAAATAGAATAGAATAGTGTGGCACAGGGGCGTAGTGGTTAGCACCGTCACCTCGCACCTCCAGGGTCCGGGTTCGATTCCCACCTCGGGTCTGTGCGCATGGCATTTGCATGTTCTCCCCATAGTCCGAAGATATGTAGATTACTTCCCAAATTGCCTGTAGTGTGTACCCTGGGATGGGCTCCAAGCCCCCGCGACCCTATATACAGGATAAATCGGTATAGACGATGAGTAACAGAGAATAGAACAGATTTAGCTACAATGAAAATAACATTTGCACTAGAGACTGCATTACACCTTTGGATGGTAAAATTAAAATAAATAAAAAAGGTAAAAATCCATGGGGCAAGGATAGCTTGGTGGTTAAGGTGTTGGACTTGATCAGGAGGTGCTCAGTTCCAGCCTCTCCACCACCGAGCTGCCATTGTTGGACCCTTGAGCAATGTCCTTTACCCCAAGTGCTCAGATACAATCGGCTGTCAAGCCGTCAACCCGACCCAGCCAAACGACGGATGTATCTCCAGGGAGATGAGGGGTGTCGGTCACCCAATGTGCCGATTGGCAAAAAAATTAGCAGCACTGTGGCTTAGTGGTTAGCACTGTCGCCTTGCACCTCAAAGGTTCGAGTTCTATTCTCACCTCAGGTCTGTGCATGGAGTTTGAACATTCTACTTGTGCTTGGTGGGTTTCCTCCCACAGTCCAAAGACATGAAAATTAGGCTAATTGGCATTCCATAGTGTGTGAACGAGCGTGTGAGTGTGATGTAACGCTCCGTCCAAAGTGTACCGTTCCTCGTGCTTTAAGTTTCCTGTGACTCTGTATAAGCGATGAATCAGTGAGTGAGTAAAAATGCCCCCTAAAAATGTAAAAAGTTAGGTTGGAATATACAAAAGTTACAAAATAAAATTGAACCGTAAAATATGTAATCTACACAGGATTTACAGAATGTGCAAAATGTAATGGTGATCTGAGGGGTATTAAAAATATTTTATGTATATAATAGAGTATATTATAGAGTAATAGTAATACTCATAGAATATTGCGGTGTACAGTTCAGCACAGGATTACAAAACAGCATGCATTGCTCCTCTCTGTTTTTAACTTTTGCAAGATGGGAATTAGTGCTGTTGAATGCTCGATTTTGATTGGTTAGAAGGTGTTTATCAGCCATCTTTAACATCAAAAAAATAATCAGCAGCAGTAACAGTAAATATCATTACAAACACTTAAACGAATGAATTGTTATTTTTTAACAGATTAGAAGCTGTAACAGTTGACTCTTGGGTAGAAGTGAAACTGTTACCAGATCTGCTGTTATATAAGGGATGAGACAGGATGGAGCTGTTAATGGGTTACTTATAAAGAATCCACTTCACGCAATTACCCAGGCAATAATTATTTTCCTGTATCGTCTCCCGTCATCTTTTATACTTTATGAACCAATCGTTTCAGGATAAAAGATTTATATTTTGCCTATATTCATATTAGAGATGAGGGAAATCGGCTCAGTTACATATCACAATTCTTTTGCGTGGCAATTCATGTATCACTACAGCGACTTATTTTTTAAAAATTACTGTATTTGGAGTGGGAATCACCAGGGACCTCCTAATACAGCCCTTTTTCATGCTCTTAAGCAATGTGACTTGAACAAAACTGTTGGATAGAATGACTTTCATACAGCTTTCCTTTGCAGCTAGTCCTCTATTAGACTGTTTCTTTAACAGAATTTTTACAAATGATAGAAGTATGGATTTATACTGTACATGCTATATAAGAATGCACTCGCTAGACTAACACCCTGATATTAGCATGTCCTAAACGCCATCAAACTGTAGCTTGTAACTTGTACCCCTATGTTCTATATCTTTTACTGTAGGCAAAAACAGTGTCCTATGGGTCAATAGTAAGATACGAGTGAGTAGGGGTGCGACAGTACTAGGAATGGGGATCACCAGGGACCAGCCGAAACAATATTATTGCAGTACCTGGGTACCGATACAATTTTTTTTTTTTTTTTTTTTTTTTTTTTACATTTTACTAGTTCGAATGCGAACATCTATAAATTAATTGAAAAAAGGAGTTTTTGGAGTTGGTGTTGAAATACGCTGTCACACAAAAGAAATATGTTCTTCCCATCCCAATTTCTAATATATTGTTGTTAAGAAAAAAAAAAAGAAAGAAAAAAAATCCTTACGCTGGGTCCTTCTATGGTGTACACTCCACAGGTAAAAAGAAAAAATTATATAAAAATTATAATTTTCCTGTCACAGGAAGCTGGCTTAACAATCTTGTTAAGAGTCTGCAGTGTTTTTTGTAACCCTGTGAGGTTATGCTGTAACATGCCAAGCTTCTTTATTATCATTATTATTTTTATTATTATTATTATTGTTGTTTTTATTTATTTTTTATCATTATTATTATTTTATTTATGTATTTCCTTTAATTACCTCGGAGAGAATTATTTGTTTAGCGTTGTTTCACAATATAAATTGTATTAATAGATATGGAATAGAAACAGGCAAAACATATGATATGTTTTTTATTATTGTTTTTAAACAAAGATATTAATAGCATTAAATGTTGTCTGACAGGAATAAAACACTTCAGGACATGCTGGTATAAACATGCTGGAAAATAATGATTTTTAGAATGGTATCTCATGTTTGATTTACTTTCCTATAGCAGCACGCCTGGTCGTGTTTTATTCCTTCATTCTGCCACACAAGATTTTACAAAACTTTATCTGGACATACACCAGCAGTTTTAAGACAAGTATGCAGGATGGTGTAAACTAGAAAGTATGTGCGAGATACACAGTAATCAACGTGCAAGAACAAAGACTGTCTGGGGGAAAAAAAATCTCTCTCTCTCTCTCTCTCTCTCTCTCTCTCTCTCTCTCTCTCTCTCTGCACAGACCCATGGCAAAGTGGCTGAAAGATTACTTGAATTTTGGCAGCAAGAAAGGTCCTCCGCAGCCGCCCAAGCCCGATTACACAGAGAGCGAGATACTTCGCGCCTACCGTGCCCAAAAAGACTTGGACTTTGAAGATCCGTATGAACCCTCGAACCGAGCAAATAATGGCTCGGGGACCTCTGACCTCTTTCCTGCATTCGGGACGGTTCTGCCCAATGGCATGGAGGTCAAGATCATCTCTCCTAAGCACAGACTGATAAAAGTGGAATCTCAGGAATTCAACCGCTGCAAGATCCCACTGGGCATCGTCTCATTCGAGGAGCCTCACGTACCCGTACGTCCTCATTTTCTTAAGCGACACGTCGCTCACTCTGACCTTGTGTGGCCTATTAGGCAGTTTGAAAGTTTACTTTAATGAAAAATCGCCTGGGCCAAGTATACATCAGCCTAATGGTAGTGCACTAGAGCTATTAAGGTTGAAGCAGAGCCTTAATGTAGCTTATAAATTACATTTATAATGCACTTAAACAGGCGCTTAGTAACAGATGCGATGTAAAAGCCTACAGCAGTACAGTGGCATCGATTGTGGTAGCTCAGTCTGTGTTGTCTGGTCTTTTGGCTTTAAGGCCGAAGATTATTGTTTTAGTAAGAGGCTTTATTATTTTCCACACTGGGCTGCTCAATCCACGGTGCTATGATGTGGGATTTCTTCTTGAGACGCAATTAATTTTGATCCATTACCCGTAAACCTCCTCATAAAACGATGTAGAGAGCTCTATCCGGTGGGTCGAAATACTAGCAAAAGTATATACATCCTGAGGTTACATTAAATGCATGCTTAGATATCAGGTATCTGGTGGACATTCACTGTTGCATGTGTTTGCCGGAAAGTTTTTATGGTCCACAAGGAACATTGAGTCACGCTTTAAACAAACTTCCCCAACAATTAAAAGCTTCTTAAACTAAACAAGAGCTACATGATTCCCGGACGAGTTCCTGCTTTGCACTTCCACAATACAGCCGTGACCGTCTCTGTTCATGTCCTCATTTTTGTTCTCCCTCGGCTCTGAAGACACACAAAGGAAGCTCAGTCTTTGAACCTTTTTTGCTTCATGCTTCGAGTGACAAGTACCTAAAAACGTTTTTGCCTATGAAAATGTTTGACTCATGCTGTGCCTCCTCTGGTTCAGTAATTGTTTTGGTAGCTAAGCTTAGGGGTTTTCTCAGACAAAATTCTGGATTAGGGTTCTTCTATAAAGCTTGTAGTGACCAGCAGGGCAGGTTCTACCTAAGGCATTCTTTATGCAGATAGAAACCGAAACAGGAGGTGTAATTTATAGTAAATTGCTTTCCTGCGTTTCTAAAAAAAAGTTCCTATGGTGAAAATGTGGCCTCACGCTGGAACAGTTTTTTCTTTTAGGATTGTTTTGTATTTGACTCCATCCGTCTTCTCTATCCCTCAGCTCTAATAAAACTGTCTTCTCAGGGTTATGGCAGGTGGAGGAAACAAATTTTTTTTTTTCTCTAGGAATGACATAATTAGTCTTATTCTTTTGCATACAGTTAAATTGACTTTGCAGGTTGCTTTGAGGAAGATCCAGCTGGAAAAGAAACAAGGGTCCTGTTTGATCAGAGAAGAAACCGTATGCATGCCAAGCTTAATTATTTCAAACTCGAGAGATACACAGTAGGCTCATATTTTGTCTCTGGATTAAACGTGTGACCTGTAGTCATAATAAATGTGCTCACTTTTTGAAGATTATGAAGATATTCTTTATGCCCCAAGAACATTTTCACTCTCGTGCTTGTGAATACGTTCGATCTGAGCATGCAGTTTTCCTCTCGTCAGCCCAAAGGCTCTGTAATTCACGATCATTAGACCAAGTTAGAAAAGTTAGATTTAATACGAGGGGGAGTCAGACATTATCCTTATCCTGGCTGTAAAATTTATTTAAATAATAAAAAAAAAAAAGACAAATAGATAATTTTTTGACAATCTCTTGACTTCTTAATACACTTTGCTCATCCGCCAACAAGCTTTTGTATTCCCTCATTAAAAAAATGTTTTAGGCTGAGCTGCGAGCCACGAATGCACCAATTCTTCATCAGAAGTGAACCTTCATTCTCATAGGGCTGCTTTCAGGGAACCAAACGTGTAAAAGTCTGATGGAGCGAGATCAGGACTGTAGAGAGGATGCTTTAACACATCAAAACAGAGGGTCGACAGTGTGGGCAGAAGTGTGTTAACACGTATTGTCATGCAAGATCACAGCGCCCTCAGATATCAGTCCTTTGCGTTTAATCCGAAGTTTATGCTTCAGCTCTTCAATAAGCATCTCACTGTAACGAGCACTGTCGATTGTTGAACCTTATTCCTGATAACGTTCCAATATCCTTGAGAATCCCAGAAAACTGTAACCATCAATTTTCCACCTTGTACTTGACATTTTAACTTTTTCTTTGTCAGTGATTGAGGATGTTTCCCTTCCATAGAGACCCATTCCATTTGGGTCATTCTTGATGGCAACCGACCTTCCTTGAACTTCTCTATCCATTTATACACACTTCTTCACGACAAAACAATTTCTCCATACAGCTTACAAAGTCTTTGATAAATAATGGCACCACGTACACACTCAGACCACAAAAAAAAACAAATCGCTGCATGCTGCTTTTCTTTCATGCAAATCACATGTGGGGCACCACAGTTACACTTTCACACCTGCACAGTGGGGAGACAGTAGACTTGATAAAAGTAGTTTTAATATAACCAGTGCGCGGATAATTTTTTACCTGTATCAGTCATATGAACATTTTACAATTAAATAAGTAATGTCTAAGATCAGCATAGCCAAGACCAGTGAGTGCTTATGCTGTGTTTTGGAATTAAGTTCATAACTTAGCACTCCAACAAAGGAAAACGGAAGAAAACACACCCCAACCGTTAACTATTGAGTTCTTACTCCAGGGGTCAACATTAAGCGGTCGTCACACCCGAGCTGTACTCCAGCCAGGTCTCAACTCTCTCAGGCGTTCTTCTAGAATGCATCCCTCAACCCTTGCCTGGTCCTCGGTCCTTTTCTTAAGAATAGCATTTTAACAACATGTTGCGATTTAACACTGAGTGAAGTTACATACAATATATTAGAATCGAAGATTCGCATTAAACATCTAATCAGCTGCCACCATTTAATCTGTAATTGAGATCTTAGTAAAGTATTATGTCATCTTATTGCCAGGTCATACTGCTTAAACCATCATCAACAATAAAAAAGATCCCCTTCGTAGGATTTGCTTTAGATTTCCAAGTAGTTTTAAGAAGGTAAACTATATATCACAAACAGGATCAAGCATGCTCTTATTCTGAACAAAACTAAAGCGAATGCAGCATTGTTACTGACTGTTGTCAGCCATGCACTGAGCCACTGTCTAAGGTTGATTATTCAGATATCAGTAATAAGGCAAGACCTAGTTTTTACAACAGAAGTAGAGCATGATGAGCAACAACAGCAGCCTCTGGCTAAAGCAGGCAAGCATTTGAAAAGTGGCTAAAAACTGGCTCTAATCTCTCGTGAGCTGCATGCAACATTGCCCAAATTGGATCAGATTGCTTTGGAGATGACGGGCAAAAAAAAAAAAAGGCTCAGGCACGCAAGGAGCTTTTAAAACCCCTAGTAGTCTTAATCAGCCAAAAGTAAACACTGGCACACCACATCATCATTAAGCGCTGACACTAATCAATCTCTTTCATATCTTTTTCCTTTGTTCATAAGCTGTACTTAACAGCAGCGCCTTTGCACTCTTATTACTCCTACGTGGCTCTTAAAGCTAGTTCTAAGCAGTATAAGCTGTAAGGCTGAGAATTCCTTCTTTCTTTTTTTTTTTTTTTCTTCTTTTTACCTTTTGTGTTGATCAGCATCCCTGAGGCAGCGCTTAACCCCCACCCACCCCCATAGTCTTCTGTTGTCCCATCAATCTTTTGTCCACTGACAGTGCTTAATCTTTCCTCTGTCTCTCTCTCTCTCTCTCTCTCTCTCTCCCCCTCCCCCTCATCCCCCCCCCTAGGTTGTTCCATCCGCTCCAGCAGTAGGGGACACGGATTATTCAGACCCATTCGATGCTCGTCCAGACCCTCGGGCCCATCTCGACTGGGAGTCTAGTTCTGTAGAAAACAGCAGCAGTTACATGGAACCTTTCGAGGCCCAAAGAGTCATCACGGGTTAGCTGCTTTCACTATTGCGAAGCTGCCTGAAGCACAAATATACATTTAGTGGAAATAGCATTGAAAGGAGGAGAGATTAGGCCGAGCTTTGGGAGGACATGAGTTATAAAAGCAGGTTATATTTTAGTCGGATAGGGGATGGTTTAAGGGCACAAGTTAAATTTCACATTGTCAGTTTGATTCAAGTAAGATACTTTTTTTTTTATTTATTTATTTATTTTTTTTTTTTTTAAAGAAAATCTGTATCTAGTTTAATAAGATATGAAATGATTTTAAATCAATCATGATGATGAAACTTAAAACCATACCATCAGTCACTTGATTTCCACTTATCTCCACTTCCTATTACGTAAGTCTTTTCTTCTATGAATAAGATAAAGTAATTCATAAAGCCAACAACTGGTTATGTTTCCCTGCAGAGCTGCAGCACGGCTCGGAGCATGGCCGGACCGTCTCCCGGGCGAGCCCACTGCTCTACGACAGTCCGTATGAAGAGCGTGGACACTACAAGACCGCTTTCCTAGATGATGAAAGGGAGAGCCGGTTGCCCCAGGACGACGAGAGGCCTGCAGATGAGTATGACCAGCCCTGGGAGTGGAAGAAGGAAAACATCTCCAAAGCATTAGCTGGTGAGCCTCGTCATAACCTGATGTAGCACTTCTCCAAATCCAAACTAAAAAACACAAGACACCGCTAACAAGTGATAATATCAGGTCCAAACTCTTTTTAAAGAGAAATGTTCAATATTTAACTTAAGCTTTTCAACTATAAAGTTTTTCTACTTCTCTACTTTTCTACTTGTAAACTCAAGCTTCTTAATGGCTTCTTATCTTACTCATATTGTTTTTGTACCAGACTCATAATTTATTAAGAGCCGGAGAACCACGCAGACTCTTCTGCTCGAAGCTGAGAGAGCAGGCACGGTGTCTCCGTCAGATCGAGAGTATTAAATCGGACTGTGTCTGTGTGACAGGGAAAGAGAAATTGCATACATAAGTGCAAAAAGGGTTTTAAATGTACAACACAGATGGAATTTTACTGATTAAGTCTTAGTCAGAAAAAAACTGGACTTTTGATTGTGCAGAATAAAGATAAATATGAGGGGTGTTCAAGTCAAACCGGGACTTTTAATTGTGCAGATAATGCACGTATCCCAGTGTTTCACTAGTGCTTAGATACTATCAAACATTTTCTAAGTACATTAGAGCCATGATCGGACTGCTACATGTCTGAGACGCTGGCCTCCCAGGAACATCTTTAATCGCCCAAACATGTGGAAATAGCTTGGAGTTAGATCAGGACCGTAAGGAAAATGTGGCAATAACTCCCAGCCAAGCTCCTGTAATGTGCAAGTCTTGTCCGTGAATGATTGTGATAGATTTTTTTTTTGTTGCTGTCTGTGTTTTTTAGTACAGTTTGATGGTGGCGATTGGGAGCGCTCCACACTGCCCCACACGGACCAGCACAGGAGAACCGGAGGGTCCCGAACCAGTCCTCCATCTAGCAAGGTCACCAGTCTACGCAAACCCGGTGACCTTCTGGGCGAGAGGGTGGACCCTGTATTACCTCTGGAACAGCAAGTGTAAGTATGACAACAGTCTTTTTTCTTTTTTTTTCCTCCCAGGTTGACTGAATGCTCATCTGAAGTAGTCATGTTACATTCTTCCAGAGAATACAGAGCTGAGCAGGAGGTCAAGGGAAAGGGTACCTTCTTATATGAGGTCACAGTAGGGGAAAAGCTAATTTGTTATTTTATGCCTAAATAGAAAAAACATGGAATAATTTTTTTTGCTTGTACATACACATCTAAATATCTAAAATTGAGAGAAAATTACTTTTTTCTTCTTTTTTTTTGGTTGAGGAAACCAGCAGGCCACCTATTTTGTATTCAATGCAGTACCTTTGCAATGCTGTTGTAGGTGGTACCACGGGGCATTGACGCGCTCTGAAGCTGAGAGTCTGCTGACACTGTGTAAAGAGTGCAGCTACCTGGTGAGGAACAGTCAGACAAGCAGAAACGACTACTCTCTCTCCCTCAGGTACTACATAGTTGCTGTTTTTTTTCCTTCATACATTCCTTTAGATAGCACACCTTTTCACCTTCTAGTGACTAGTCTTCTTGTGCAACTCAGTGGTTGTTTATCTCTTAATATACACATACGTAAATTCGAACGCAAACCATTATAGCCAATATTGTGTAGGTTTCCCTTGTGCCATCAGGGTGACTCTGGCCCGATGAGGCATCTCTCTACAATACCTCAGGGGATGTAATGTGGTGTCTGGCACCAGGTTTTTAGCAGTGCTTCTTTTGGGTGTTTTGGGGTATGGGGCGGGCCTCGATGGATCAACTTGTTTGTCTACCAAATCCCACAGGTGATAGATGGGATCTAGGGCGTTTGGAGGTCAGGTCTTTGCCCGTGGGTTGTGATGCTATGGGTATTTTGGTGTCTTTAAATTTATTTTTTATTTTTTTCTTCAGATAGTCAATCTACAATGGTAACAGTGTATACAGTCTTGGGTACAAGGCATATCGGGGCGTTTTCACATTTGGGCCTGGGATCATTTCCAAGAACACTTGACCCCAAAGTCTGGTTAATTTTGATCAGTGAGAACACAATCATTGCAGGCTTGAGAACCGTGGCCAAGTCATGGATTAAAATAAATATGAAAGGCAATCTGACCTAAGCGTAGAATGTCACGTCATGTAGCACGTGTCAGTCTCATCTCCTGACCAAGACAGCCGTAGCTGATGAAGTAGGAAGACATGTAACATCATTGTTCTTGATTTATTATTATTATTTTTTTTTTTTTTTCCCAAATATAAATAATATTAGGCTCAGCATTAAAGTTCATTTCCTTGTTCTCTTGTGTTTAATGGCCGCTCACAAACCAAGTAGGTGCCACGATTTGTATCGGTGAGTGTAAATCTGTGTACCCGAGTACGGAGAGAAGTAATAATGTGAATGCTGGCCAGCGGGGGAGCAGGGCAGGGGACGCAATCATTCCTGGGCACGATACAAATCAATCGTTCCTAATGTGAAAACGCCCCAATGACTCTCGTGTTCTTTTTGTTTCTCTCTCGCTCTTTGTTTCTCTACTGATTCACTCATAAAGTTTTATGCCACTGCTGTTATTCGTGTTAATCATCACACGTCTGCTAAATCACCAGTTAATCCTGACCAGATGTCCACAAAGGAGTAAGCAGCAAGGACATCTGGACCCTTTTCATCTCAAGCCTTGCTTTGTTTCTTATTGTGTACTGTGTCAGAGTGATGTCTTAGCATGTCTTCAAAGCCGCTTAAGTTCTTTAGATGTTCTGTGGACTCCTCCAAGGGGAATTCAAATGGCATCATATAAGGTTTTCCGTAGAAGCTATGAAATTTGTTGGGGCTCAAATTGAGCATAACAGACGAGTGATGCAGGTTGGCTTCGACAGAGGACACAGACTGGCTGCATTGTGACAGATGTCAAAGCCAGGCACTTCAGTCTTCACACCTAGACTGTGTTATGCTTTGTGGACTCCAGGCTCTGGTGTCAGTTGTCGCCTGTGACAGATGATTATTCTGTACTGTTTAAAGAAATGTAGTTTATTGTCAGTTTCATTTTAAGGTTGAGATGAATCCATGGGTCAGTCCAGTGACAGATTTGA
Source organism: Clarias laeviceps (assembly GCA_030014305.1). NCBI lineage: Eukaryota > Metazoa > Chordata > Actinopteri > Siluriformes > Clariidae > Clarias > Clarias laeviceps. The sequence continues at coordinate 15,784,212 of JAQMYJ010000018.1, read as the reverse complement.
AGCACATCTTTCTAATACAGTTCAGTATTTTTAATATTTTAGTCTTTTTATATATATATATATATATATATAT
>JAQMYJ010000018.1:15762490-15779798 GCA_030014305.1 Clarias laeviceps | reverse complement strand
TTGTTTCCATCTGAAAACTGGTCTGTCTTGTACTATATTTTTTTTCTTTACAGCCATGCATATATTCTCCTGTAATGAAAAGTTCTATATGGAAATACTGAATGATTTTGTGCATAATTATAACATGATAAACATATAAACAAAATTGGTACAGCATATAATACTGTATGGTGCCTAAGACTTTTACACAGTACTGTACATAACTGTTTTTCACTTGGTCTCCTTTCTAAGTTAATTCTCAGCTTTTTTAATTTAAGTGCCACTTTACTAATGCTGGTCTGTACATTCAGCCTCATTCTCTATATTAAAGATAACATTTAAACACCATAGATAAATCTCAACACTAAGAGCTAATTGTTTGGATCAGCATCCAGTATAATGTTCCATGATGGCTAAGTATTAAATTGGTTACTCGTTTCAGTATCAATATTGGTATCGGTCAAGTGAAAATACAACAAACATGATTGAAGAGGTATTGATGCATCCCTGTCAAGTATAGAAGACCTACTGTATAAGAGGGTCCCAAAAGTCTCCATACAGAGGGGAAATTAACACAAATCAAAGAAATAGATAAAAAAAAAATTTCGTGTTAACACAAGTTCCTCATGAGTGGGAGAGATGACTCTGTTTACAAAGACATGACAAAGATCATGCAGACAATGTACAGTAGTATGTGCACATTTTTCATTTTCTTTTTTTGTTTGTCTTAATTTCCCCTATGTTGCTTATAGGATAATATATGAATGCCAATATTCCATTTGTCTGTTGGAGTTTTCGAAGCCACTGTGGTTTCTGACAATAGACTAATAAGACATAGTGTTAAAGGAAACCAGGCAACAGCTGTGGAACGTGTGGAATGTCTTTCCCTCGTGCAGCTGAGCGCCCGAACACATCGCCGCGTGCGCCAGAGGCAGTGACTCAGGCGTGATTTTAGAGAAAGGTGCTAATTGGAAGAGCAATCTTCACCTCTCCAGAGCCGAGTCGCGCACTTCCTTTGTATGCCAACAATTTCCATTCTTTCAAGCAGGAGAAAGGAAGCCACCGCTTCCTCAAGGGCGGCACTTGATCGGATGGAAAAGTCACACTTACACTGATAAACACTGCTGAACACGTGATCACCAGTAACACTTCCTTTGTTGTGGTTGTATGGTTTACATTTTAGTTGAACTTCTCTGTAAATAGGAGCAATAGAAACAATTTTGAAGTCTGAAGGGCATGTGGGCGAAAACTGCCTGATGTTATGAGATTAACTTCGAGTAATATTCACTCCTTCTTCATCTGACGCCGTTTTCCCATCAGGTGAAACTTGGTTTCGTCATCTGAAGCCTATGTTTCATGGAGAATATTAGTATGCTTTGTGTTAGTCAGTTCAGGCTTCAGACTGAGAAAGTAAAAAGCTGACAAGAAACCTGTTGTAGAAATTCAATATTTATACCTGTTTCACCCATTTCCTGATTGAGATTAGTTTAAATTTTTCAATCACAACTCCAATAAATCCTCAGAGCTGTGGAGCTAAAGGTATAAACTGATGTTTTTAAACCTAATCTCAGCCTGTGATAATAATGTGTGACATTATTATTATTGGCGAAAATTTTGACACGCTTTGGTGCATTGGGAGAAGAATAGAAAATGTTTTTTTTTTTTTTCCCTGCCTGGCCAAAAAAGTCAAAGCAGTCAAATTATTGTTACATCAAACAAAGAAAACAATTAAGGAGATTTGAACTTGCTGGAACTGAGTTAAGAACCCTTTAAAAGTGGAAAGACAGTGCCGAAATATAATCGGGGGGAAAAAATCATGAATGGAAATCACTTAAACACTTGAAGTTGCCTGGTAAAAAATAAACAGAAAAAAAAAATATGCTGAAAAAAAATTGGAGCTGTGTGGCCATCTATTAGTGTGAGCTCAGAAAAAAAGGTTTCAGTTTGGTAGAGAGCATAAAGATTGGACTTTACAGGAAAAGAAAAAGGTCAGTTTTACCCTCCATATGAGTGATGTGTGCGTCAGGGTGAGAAGAGAAGCGCATGACGCGATGCATCCATCATGCATAGTGCTCATTGTACAAGCCTCTGGAGGCAGTGTTATGATCTGGGGTTGGTTCAGTTGCTCAGGTTTAGAATCAGCAACATATTGTAGCAATAAAATGAAGTTTTGGAGTTTTCCTTCCCTAATGGCACTAATATTCCAGAACTCAGAGTTGTTCTAAGAGCATGAGGAATCATTTTCACACAAAGCTAAAGGTGACTCAATGAAATCTTGAGTGTATAACTTTTTTTGGCCAGGCAGTACAATAGAAGTCTAAGGGCAGATGTTGAACTCAACATAAATTCAATTCTAAACTACAACTATGTTGTATGTCTTAACAGTAAAGGTCCTTTAATGCCAAAGCTTTTCTTATGAACTTTTGTCCACCATTTATACAGTAAAATATTTCTGTTTACTTGACACTATCTCAAAAAGCATTGTACTGGACAGAAATGAGTTTGTTGAATTTCTTCTTTAAAACAAGAATGAATGAATATGAACTTGGCATTATTTAGGCATTGCTGCATGAGGATGAGTGCGTTATGACTCATCAGCTGTGAGTCACCGCATTGATGCACACCGTGAAACATCCCAGAAGAGATCATTAAAATAATTTTTTTGCATAAACAGACATCGATTTCCCCCAACAACTGCCCATAGACGTCTGTTAAAAGTAAGATGTGACTAAACCTTTCTGTTTTGTTGTATGTAAAAAATGATGGTGCAATTGCTATACACCAGACATGCAATAAAAGAAGATTATGTTGGAAAACACTGGAGGATACCTTTAAGCTATTAGACCTATGGCACACACTAGCATTGTCACAAGATCTACTCTGTTGCAGAGTGTAATATTAGAGAACTACACTGTAGTTGTGCTTGATTAAGATGACTGACTACTTTTACTGACTTTCTGTAATTTGTTTCTTTTGAATAAAATAAGCTTTTTTTAAAAAAAAAAAAAAAAAAACAAGGCCTGATTTATTATTTTGCATCACATTTTTGGACCGAATGTAAATATTTTTAAATATGATTTCTACGCAGAGTCTCAGTTTGTTCCCCTAAAACGCAATGCATACAGAAAAATGGGTCACGGCTGTGTGGCTCCCATGTGTACCCGTGTGTTGCATTGTTAGTGTTCTGAGCGATGGAGAGAAGGGCGTGGATTTACTACACTGAAGAGAGTGCCTGCTTTCCCTCCTTTTTCCTAGACGACCTAAACATTGCTGGAAAATGTTTATACATGTCACATCCTAGTATTGTCTAAGCGTGATTGTGTCTTGGATTTTGCAATCCAAAGTGCCTTCATGGCTCAAAATGGCAACTGAGAAAATATATTCAAGCTCCTGAAGACATTCAAGATCCTGGAAGTTAGTTTTTACCCAGTTTACAGTTATGGGTTTTCTAGGTTTGTTTGTGTGTGTATGTGTTTTGGCTGCCTGCTGTGGGAGAGCAGGTGTGAAATGTAGAGTGCACTGAAGCTGAAAGAGCAGGAACATTTCATCAGTGACGGGTCACAGAAAACTCCAAAATAGCCACGGAAGCGGCTGTGGTTACCATGGCAACAGTAGCATCGGATTCAGTCCAGTCTCACGTTTCATAGGAAAGTCAGAATGAAAATATGTCATGTATTTGAACAAGGTGTATATTACATGAGATATTAACTTTAAAGGACCCATAATTTAATGCCATTTTAATTTTCAATAGGCAAATAATTAGATTAATGACCCAAATGCTATGCTTCTGATTTCTGATTTCTTCACATACTTGGGTCAAGTTTAACAATGCTCAGGTTTCCTAAAAGAATATATACAGTGTTTCAGCTCATATATTGTTTGTGTTAATCAAATAAAATCTAAAGCAGTTATAATAGAAAGCAATCATAAGAAATATCTACGGTAAAGCAGTAACAGAATGCATAAAATCACACAGATTCAGTTGGTGTTCAGATCAAACATCACAACGAAGAAACATTCGCCTTTCCAGTCTCTAGCAGACTGGTTTCACTAAGCTAGAGCCTTGCTTAGATTTCCAGTTTAGCTGTTCTGAGATGCTTTTCTGCTTGGTTGTAAAGAGTGATTATTTGATTAACTGTAGCCTTTATCTCCTATATTAAGAGCTAGTCTTGCCATTAGCATCTGAACTCTCAACATTCAACAAGCCTTTCTGTCCATGGTATGTGTTTTATTTTCACATCATTCTATGTATATCTCTTAAAGATGGTTGTGTGTGTAAAATCCAGGAGATCAGCGTATTTCTGAAATACAAAAAACAGAACATCTTGCACCAACAAGCATGCGAAGGTCAAAGTCACTGAAAGCACATTTTTACCCAATTGGGAAAAATATTTTGGATTCATGGCATTCCAGACTTCGTAAAATATATCCCAAGCTGCAGACAAGTTGTTGTGGTCACTTAATACCTGGTTATACTTAATGCATGTTATAATTCATTTGTCGCCTATCTTGATAATCTTGATAACATTTACATTAAGGGATTGCTGGATAGACATACACACACAGTGAAAGGGAACAACTGTTCATGAGAACTCTCGATGTGCAGTCCGAACAGGTGTCAGTGCAAGTGATGAGGGGCCAAAATTAGACCCCAGACTGAACAGACCTAAAAACAGACCTACAGTGCCTTGCAAAAGTATTCATATCCCTTGAACTTCACATTTTGTCACGTTAAAAACCACAAAGGTACATTTATTGTATTGGGGTTTCAAAAAAAAAAAAGACTAACAAAAAGTGGCACAAAATTGTGAAGTCAAAGGAAAATGATTCCAAATTTTTTACAAATAAAAATCCGAAAAGTGTGGCATGCTTTTGGATTCAGACCCCTTTACTCTGACACACCTGACTAAAATCCAGTGGAACCAATTACCTACAGAAGTCACCTAATTAGTAAATAGTGTCCACCTATGTGTAATTGGACACAATTAAGTAAAATTAAATACTAATTGACATGACTGTGTATATATATAATGTATTTAATGTGTCTAGGAGAATGAGCTAAGCCCTAGAACATAGTAAAAATAACCAAGAAAGCTGGAGTACTTGGAAAACACTGTTCGTATTTTGAGGTAGATCCACTGTAAATTGAGTAAATTGTAACAGATATGTAATTGCAATATGGTACAAGATGCCGCTGAAGTGGAAGAACAAGAATTCTTCAGCTGCTCGCAATGAATGAAACTCTTAAGACCTCGTTCAACAGTTTCCTTAAGACCTCTGACCTGGTGGCTTTCGGTGAAGCTTCAAATTTCATCTCGCATTCATTTACTGAAGGTCAGGGAAGTTCCTAAAGGGAAACCCCCATCCACTTTTCCCTGGACACCAATCGTACCCCACCTGCCCCAGTCATAGCTCTCAAATTGCAGTAACTACAAGAGAGCCCCTGTATACGTCTGAACCATGCTAACAATCATGAGCTTACCATTTCTTATTGCACATACACACCTTTAGAGTGTAATATTGTACATTTAATATCACCTGAAATTATGTAAAATGACAATACTTAATACTTAACTCTGATCATTTACATTATTTGGTAATTAGTCAGATCAGGGATAAAAAACAAAAACAAACATAGGATATATTACAAAAGCAGGCCTAAAAACTAGTTTACTGAACAAAGTATAAACTACTAATAACTACAACTAATAATAATAATAATAATAATAATAATACACTTTTTAATAAAAAAAATTTCACAAAAAAAATGTATACCACTTTATCCAGTATACAGGGTCACAGGAGCCTGGAGCCTACTGCAGGACCTCTAGGGCACGAGGTAGGGTACACCCTGAATAGCATGCCAATCCATCGCAGGGCACACACACATGCTCAATCGGGCAATTTGGGAACGTCAGTTAGCCTAATCTGCATGTTTTTGGACTGTGGGAGGAACCCAGAGTACCTAGAGGAAACCCATCAAGCACGAGGATTACACGCAAACTCCACACACACAGACTCAAGGAAGGAATCGAACCCAGACCCTGAAGGTGCAAGGCGATGGTGCTAACCACTAAGGCAAACCTACCTACCTATGTATTTACAAATTTTTAAAATAAGAATAAATATTTGATTATTAAGCTTATTTCTAGCAAACTTATCACTCACTCATCGTCTATACCACTTTATCCTGTATTCAGGGTCGTGGGGGGATGAAGCCTATGACAGGTACACCCTGGACAGGGTGCCAATCCATCGCAGGGCACACACACTACAGGCAATTTGGGAACGCCAATGAGCCTAACCTGCATGTCTTTGGACTGTGGGAGGAAACCGGTGTACCCGGAGGGAACCCACCAAGCACGAGGAGAACATGCAAACTCCATGCACACGGGAGACGGGAATCGAACCCGGACCTTAGAGGTGCAAGGCGACAGTGCTAACCACTACACCACCGTGCCCGCTATTAGTAAACTTATTTCTAGTGAAATTAAAAGCCAAGCGAAAAAGGTCTTGTTCTGGTTGCAAATCATCGAACTGGGCCGGGAATCGCACCAGGACCCTGGAGGTGCAAGGCGACAGTGATCGTTGGAATCTTATTTAAGAAATTATAGATAGGTTTGGTGAGATTCAGGAATATATCACTTGCTAAGATGTACTTTTTATAATAATAATAGTAATAATAAATGTGATTACATTGAATATCATTGACCAGGGGATTGTTGGTCTGTCTGATTATAAATCACTACAAACAGCTTTATGATCATTAATACACCTGAACCTGAAGCTTCACCTCCACACGTCACTTTGTTACCATAGTAACCCCCGGGACTGTCAACTATCAACCATCAGGTAGGTCATATAGAAACCTCTGCTTTAAAGTCTGTAAGACAAGAGTGCTGACAGAACTTGGGGATTAAACATTACGTTTCTTTGTTAGACAACAGCAGAACTCCAACGGTTTCATTCAAGGTAACGTTACACTGTGTTTAATGAGGCGTTCTCTGTTCCTCCATTTTGTCTCTGCTAGCCCAAGACAAGGCCCAGGACAAGGCCTGCTATACTTTTATGTGTTACTAATGACATGTTACTTGAATGAGCTTAATATAAATAGGAGTTAAATTACAGGTCAGGATTTTATTTCATTGTTTTTGTGAAACCCCATTGTGAAAGGAAACCTGAGCACAGCTTAGTGACAGGTTGCGTTTTACTCCCCCCTGCTGGTCAAAAGTGGTATCGCATTACTGTTCAACATCTCATCAATTGCTTTAGGGCATAATACATAATACAGTCCTCAAGGTGTTTTCTTTCTATATGTCATATCTTCTACAAATCTTTATATCATATTCTAAAGAAGCATGTTGATGTAAAGAAGCAAACTGACTTGAAAATCACTTTAGTGCCATATCTGGGATTTGTATGCTTCTTTTTTTGGAGATGTATATATTATATATGGTTATTAGTATGGCAAAAGTCTCAGGCACATGCAAAGAAATTCTTTAAAACAGATATGCCTTAAAAAAATTAACCATGTTAAAAGTCTATATTTGATGTTACAGACATTTGCTTAAAAATATTAGTCCCAGGTAGGGTTTGTAAAAATGTACAAGGGTTATTGCATGGTAAGTTTCCTGAACATCTTAGAGAATCTGCCACAGTTCTTCTGGAGTGTCAGTAGCCTTCATTATGGTTTTGTATGTTTGTGTTTTCTTTCCTAAAAAGTAGTCTGTTATGTAATGTGTTGCGATGTGTAATATGCAATATGTAATATATTGCTATATCACACTTCTCATGCTCATGCATTATGCTATATGCTTATCACACTCACTCATATGCACATACTTAAATACAATCCGGTTATTTCTATTGAACACTTCCTCTACAGGAGCTTAGAAACATTTGAACTTATTATCAGATCAGCATACAGTATTACGGCCCAAATTTACATGATGTACAAAACATTCACCGATTAGCCATAACATTAGCACATTAATAATAGTATGCTGGTGACAGGATCATGAGTATCCAAGACTAATTTATGTCTGCGTGGACCAAAGCCTATCCTGTCCGATCTGATCCCAGACAAATCTGCCAGACAAACGAGTTCGATCCATGGAGTCACCAACCCCCCGAAAGCCCAATGCCCTGGTGCCAGACACCACAGCACACACCCAGACGGCTTGTGGAGTCACAGGGGCCAGAGCTGCATCGGCGGTAAAAGGGGAAACTACACAATACTGTGCATAAGGTTTTGTGTTGTAATTATATAGCTGATCGGTGTATGTTTCTCAGTTCTGATTGATAAACTTATTCTCAAAGTAAGATTATATACAATGATGTTTTTAGGGTTTCCTAACCATTTCCCTTACTGATTAGGTACAATAAGTGGCACAAATGTGCAAAAAGGAGATAAAACTAAATTGTTTTTCACATAGAATGGTAAAATCATCTTTAAAAAGGAAATCAGTTCAGTCTTGCACGGTCCTGCTAAATCTAGACAGACATTAAATGAGCCAGACCTCATGTATAACTGATTAGAGACTTATATTTTTATATTTTCTGGTTAACAGTAACAGAGTTCTAAATTTCTCTTTGTTAATTCAATGCCTAAGCAGAGTTAAAGTTAAAGGCAAAGAGACACACGACTTGTCAAATCGCTGAGAATGCAGTTGTGATTTAAGAAGTCCCAGATTGATATACAAGGATATGATATACACATGATTAAGTTTATTGAGATAAGTTCAGATAATGCAATTACGAGTCATTAAGAAACATTGCAACAGGATGGTTAAAGGTTCCTTCCACGACATTTAGAATTCGACACGTATAAATGTTACAGCGCGACAGACTGATGAGCTGATAAACTCCCAGCGGTGCAAAACACACTGACGCAGGGTTGAGTAATAGTTCTGCTATTTTAAAAAGTAAAATTAGCGGAAAAAAAACACTCATTACATGTAAATCACTTAAAAGGTAACACTTTAGAGGATGCACATTAATGCGGCATGTCTTCATGAATTTCTTCTGTCTTGTAGCTCACCACTGGCTACCCATTCAATGGCGACCAGACTTGAGCAACTCGCCCGGCCTAAACCCAACCTACTCAAATTCCCAGACAGGTAGGATTCCATGACCGGTCACACGTCAGGGGGAGTGTGTTACTTTTACCCTAGTAAAGAAGAGGATTTTCCTTTTACTTTCTTTTGTTGTAGCTTCAGAAGCAGAAAATCAGGAACTCCTTGTGAGACTTAAATGCATTGTTGACAAGAACTTAAGGTTATTATTTTCAGTTATATTCCAACATTAGAGTTTTGGCAATTAAATATTTTCAGTCATAATATCTACTAACAAGTCAATACAATAAACTTTATTTAATATGAGACTATATAATAAACCATATATAACTATAATGAAATAGTCTCACTAACAAGATTAATTTCCCTGTCCTTCATGTTATTTGCCCCATGAGCTAATTGCTGATTTTTCTTAAAAACGTTTTTAACTTCACAAGCCGAGCTGTGACTCAAATAATAAGTGTTTTTTTTTTTTATACAGTATATTGTGTGCTGGTGGTTGAAGGGATTGGTTGTTTTTCACTTGACATTTCAGATGAAGTTCTGATGATTCAACATATTATGATGTGTTGTGTCAAACTAGGACTGGGAACAGAACACTGTTATCAGAGTAAAAACTCTCGCTTATTTCTTGATATATTCTATTCACTAGTGCCTGCATACCATCAAAGTAGAACGTTTTCTCAGTACTGCCTGCTTCAGGTCTGAAACACCGGCCTCCCAGGAACTCCCAAACAAGTGAAAATGCCTTGGAGCGAGGTCCGGACTGTACGGGGATGTGGCAATAACTCCCAGCCCGAGTTCCTGTAATGTACTAGTGGTGTTGGTGAACGATTGTGTGTACAGTTCCCACAGGCAGATGCATCTCTTCTGCAAGATGGCGACGAGTTATCTGTGAATTTTCATGGATCAGGCGTTCCACTCGCTCAACGGTCATTAGAACGACTGTGTTGTCTTACTGAAGTTTTTGCTGAATCCCATCGATGTACTGTACTTGAAGTCTTCTCTGTGTCACGCTTTCATACATGAGAAAAGTCCCGGTTTGACTCGAACGCCCCCTTATACTGTATTAAAGCGTCAGGTGATCGAATATCTGTTATAATCTCATCTCTTTGCAGGCACTCCGTATACTGGTTGGATGAGCTTCCAGCAAATTCACAGCGCTCCACCACTGCATTCGGTAAAAGCTTTTAAGAAATTGAGACTTTACTCTGGTATAAAATGGTGCAACAGTTTGTTAAATGTCTATTTAAATGCCATGTAGGAAAAAAAAAAAGGATCTAATTATCGAAGTGGATTTATGTGCCGGATTTCCCAGATCAATTAAACATGAGCTACAGGGTTAAAACGGGACTGGGTTTCACTTTAGAAACCTTGGGAAATCATGTTCACACCTGGGAATCGTAATTCAGATTATTGGCATAATACAGTATAAATGTGGTTTTGTGTCTCTCGGCAGAGCTCACAGCACGTTGGTCCCAGCTGTCGGAGAGGAGGAAGATTAGTACTGACTACGAGTACAACAGGTGACTATATACAGTACTGCATAATGCACACATGGCCCCGCAATCAAAATCAGTCAGATTGAATTTAAAGTATTATTCACCTGGGCTGGGTACAACTTGGTAGTTGCTAAGGAGCGGAATAGAAAAAGCATCAGCAAGGAATAAAACCACTTTATGTACAACACACCAACTTGAAGGAACAATCCTGCCTGAATTATATACTGTACATATTAATATTTCTAATTGTACTCAAAGGTTCATTACATGATCCATTTCCAGAGGTGGCAAGAAAGGAAGTACAACTTTTTACCTGAGTATTTTCTATATGTGATACTTTTTACTTTTACTCAGTGTATCTTTTTTTTTTTTTTTAAAGAAAATCCTGTACTTTTACTCCCCACATTTTAAATAGACACCTGTTAGTATTTAAAAGTGCATTGATTTTCTAATCTAATCTAATCTAATCATTATCAGTTACGCTGCCCTTTCCATCTGGGGTGTAGAGCTCAGTCTTGATATGGTGTGAGTTTGAGACACTTGGAAATGGATCCAAACGAATCCGCAGCCCAGAGGACCAAGGGAGCAGGAACAGTTGCCCAGGCAACCATCAATCACTTTGGTGTGCTAACCAACATGACTTATATAGTGACCTGGGCAACTGTTCCTGCTCCCTTGGTCCTCTGTACTGCGGATTCGTTTGGATCTGTTGTGGTAAGATTAGAAGTGATCTAGCAAAAGAGTAACAATGTCATTTTTATAACAAGCTTATAAGTATAATGTTTTTGCACGTCTTTTAATCATATTATATTCTGTATATAATGCAATGTTTAATTGCATAGACTACTTGAATTATAAATTGTAGCAAAGGTAGTACCTAGCTAGCTAAGTAATGAAAGAGGCCAACAATGCCGCCAGATGTTCATTTATGGTCATTCATTGCTATCAGTCTCGACTAGACTTGCACATTGATTTTATCAACAGCTTTAACTTTGATTGTGTTTAAAATTCTGATAAACATTATTTAAAACACAATCAAAGTTGATTCATCCATCCATGAAACTCCTAGTCCATGAAACTAGGGACCATGGATGCCAGTGGTGACCACTGTATTTATTTCCATTTTCACAACCATGGTAGAACCTTCAAGCAAGATTCACACACTATGGGCAATTTTAGAAGCCCAAGCCTAATCTGTATGTTTTTGGACTGTGGGAGGAAACCCCAGTGCCCAGGGGAAGCCCACCAAGCATGGGGAGAACATGTAAACTCCATGCACTCAGACCCCAAGGTGGGAATCGAACCCGGACCCTGGAGGTGCAAGGCGACAGTGCTGACCACTAAGCCCACTGACCACTTAATTGTAGTGAAGAAAATTTTTAGGCAAGTACTTACAGTATACTTTTGCTTGAGTATGGTGTCATTTTCCCCACACATTGCTAACCTTACTCGCTCTTATCGATTTCTTCTTTACAGCATCAAAAGGAGCCCATTTCTTTTTACACAACCTACTCAGGTGCTTGTTAAGTCCCATGTTATTTTAAGACTGGACTTCTGCTACTCACTTCTACCTCCGTCCACCATTCGTCCTCTGCAGCATCTCGTTTTCAACCTTCCCAAGTTCTCTCACACCACCTGCAACAAATTCAAAACCCTGATGCTTGCCTACAAAGCTAAACACAGCTCAGAACCCACTTACCTCTCAGCTCTAATCACCCCATTCGCACCGCTCCACATTCCCTCCGATCCTCCAGCACTGCTCAGCTGATCCCACCATCTCTAAAAGGTCAAGGAAGACATGCATCTAGACTGTTCTCAGTTCTGGCACCTAGGGGGTGGAATAAACTTCATCTAGATGTCTGTACAGCTGAGTTAATGGTTAAGCGATGATCTATCTAAAGACCTATCTGTTTCTTCAATTATTGTGTTAATCAAAAATGAATGAATAAATAAATAAATAAATAAATAAACCTTCTCAATAGTGTTTGAGTAATGTAGTAGCCAGTGTAAGGATCTATTGAATGGTGGAAACTTCAAAGCACTTTTATAAGTCCATGAAGAGTTTCTGCCAAATGCCTAAAAGTAAATGTGTTTGTGTATTTCTGGGACCTCTGTTAATTTCGGAACTGACACGTTTGGTTTAAACTTCTTTCATCAATACGTTGATCTATTTCCACATTGATTCAATTTTTTCAAAAATCTTTAAAAAGAATCTTTTTCCAAAAATTTGGAAAAGTCCTTAATTGTCCTGTATTCTACACAAGTTTCTCAACCTCACACTTTACTCAGGAACCCCAGCTCACAAAGCTTCGACTTTAATGCTGATACCAACATCAACACCAACATACTTCTCATCCCATAGATCTATCCAAGAGTGTCTCCTGTAACTCAGCCAACTGCATAATAAACAGTAGTTGCATTGCCTTGCATTCTGGGCCTTTTGCAGTCTCCATTATTTCTATGCAGCTTCTAAAATTGACAATGTTCAGTACAACAAATGTGACAAATGTTAAATATCGAAATATATGAACAAATCATTATAGTTTAATATACTATATATCAAGAATCCTAAACACATTGAAGAAATTGCCTGGGCCCCGTATTCCTTAATTATCTGCTCAATTCACGTTTTTTATATTCTCTCTCTCTCTCTCTCTCTCTCTCGCTCTCTAGAGAGTCTCCTGAGTGGAAGGTGAGCACAGCAGCATTAAAGGCTCACCCCTCTGAAAGAGTGTGTTTACTCGCTATACCTCGCCAGCCTGCAGTTGGCTGGCAGCCTGATCGCCCCATACAGCCCAGTGTGAGTCCTCAAAGCTCTTTATACTTCCTCTCTTTTCCACCCTTTTATAACACTGCACCCCACCAAATAATTTACCTTAAAATACCTTAAAAATAAATAAATATGTAAACAAACAAACAAACAAAAATAATAATAATTTACATTTAAAAAATCATTAGACTCAACATGATTTCTTTCCCTTTTTTGTAATTCATTTATTAATTTTTGTATGCTTTTGCATTAAATAACAATTTTAAATATACATTTTGGTTTCATTTACAGACAGTAGAAATGTAACTCTTTATAACGCACTAATTGAAATATAGTACAAAGAATTTCAAAATTTCAAGAGTTTCTTTTCCTCCAAAATTTTCATTGTTGTCATTTTTATGTTGCAAATCAAGGTGATTGAAGTTCACTGTCTAGACTGATATTCTTCCAAAAAAAATTTACATATAAAAATATGTAAAAACAAAGATACTTTAAAGGCACATTTATTTACAAATAACATAAAAATGTGGAAAAAAATGCAATAATACTTATTTTCTACAAATATGTTTTTTTTTTTCTTATTGTACAGACATTGTCACAGACGCAATTACTAACTGTGGTTTGTAGGCCAATTAAGGGCTAAGGTGTCTTCTTCTGTACAAACTACTCTTTATAAGAGCTTTTAACATAAAGTATAATATGGATGTCATGTTTTTACCACATTTAATTTCTTTCTTTTTAGGGAAAATTCAGCTATAAACTAAATAATAAGACTTCCTTAGAGTGCTATAAATAATGCAACTATCATACTGTATTTGGAAAATAATTGTTTTAAAATGTTTATAATAATAATAATAATAATAATAATAATAATAATTATTATTATTATTATTATTTGTGATGTTTAATTTGCTCATATTGCTACTTATATGTTATTCTCCCTCAGGATATAACTGTCTAAACACAGAGGCTCATAAACTGTAAATGGTGGCAAAGTTCTTTGAGAAATTAATTAACACCTTTTAAAGGGACTTTTATTGAACTCTAGCCAATGTTTGTTTTACACATCCGTGATGAGGATCTATAATATCTGCTTCCAAATAACAAGTAATTTAGGAGGAAGAACAATCGGCAGCCAATAAGCGGCAGAACAGCAACACACAGAAAAACCGCAAGCTTTGCATTTTATACACAACTTTGCCCCTGGCATATAACCACCCAGGACAAACACCTGGGATCTGCATGTAGCATGCGGAAATTTTATTTTGCCTGCAGTGGTTAGAGAAGAAATGCATAATTTATGAAGTTCGAAATTGAAGTTCCTCAGCTTCCTAAAGTGATGACTTAGCTACATACCCTTCTGTTGAGCGTTTTCTTTCCCCTTTTTTCTAAACTGGGCATCTAATTGCTTTTTTTTATTTAACGAGCATCAGGGTATTACCCACCCCAATTAAGAGTCTTATTTTATAGTATGGCTGGCACAGTGGCTTAGTGGTTAGTACTATCGCCTTGCACCTCCAGGTTCCAAGTTCAGGTCTGTGTTCATGGAGTTTGCATGTTCTCCCCGTGCTTGATTGATTTTACTAGCATCATTGATGTGCAAAGTAGACATACGCTTTTCCCTTGCTCCCCCCCCTGCAGTATGGCTTCCAGTGAGGAGACCTGAAGTGATGACCTCATCCCCATGTCACCCAACTGAGTAGAAAACCCTCTTAGACCAGTACCCTGCCTCGCTCACAAGCTAGAATCGGGGTGGCAACGAGGTTAATTGACCCACATGTTGACTCGAGTTACTGCACAAATAACTTGCATTTTTCAAGTCAACATGTGGGTCAATTAACCTCATTGATTTTGTTTCTTTTTTCCTCACGTGTTCTGTGCTGCTCCTGGCAAGATGCCGACTTGTGTGGCTATTCATATCGTCCATATAGTCCATATCTAAATCCACCACTGATTTAAATCTGTTTAAGATCTCAGCTGTATATATATTAATACATTGTGTATTTGTAAGGCCACTCAGACAAACTCCTCAATCAAAAACTTTTTGTAATATTTGGCAAGGTTCTCCTTATTTGTCTCCTTATAAGTCAATATGATATATGTTCAAAGGAGGAACTCCAGTTCATGTGTCACACCAGGCTGCAAACAGGAGAAACAATCTAATGTCATGATGATATCTCTATTTACGTGATAATAATTTTGCATTAGACTTCAGCAAGCACCCCCTGGCACTAACGTTCATATTTTCTTGCTTAGGCAGCCTGCCTGTTTAGGTTATGTAGGGAACACTAAAAATCAAGATGTATTTTTACATATAAAGATGTATTTTCACACAGACTTAGGGCACGAGGCGGTATACACCCTGGACAGGGTGCCAATCCATCGCAGGGCAAGCACACACATTCATTCACTCACTACGGGCAATTTGGGAACAGCAGTAACAATATTCTGCATGTCTTTGGACTGTGGGAGGAAACCCCAAACATGCAAACATGCAAACTCCATGCCCACAGACCTGAGGCGGGAATCAAACCCTGACACTGCTTAAAGAAACAACTAGCTATAGTTCTGCATTTATTTTTGTTATCAGGTTTGTGAACATTTATTATAATGAAGAGAAAAAGACTACACTTGCACTCTTAATTCCACCTCTACCTGACAAAACCTTCATGTTGGGTGCAATTTATCCACTTTTCTGAACTAGGCATGTCTGAGTCCAGAGAAGTGAATTTTCTTATACAGGAGAAGTTGTCCCTATCAGTGCCATACAACAGCATGGAGTGTGATGGAGCTCTGCTTCAGCCATGCTTTTGCTCCCAGTCAAGCATAAACCCCCATTTCAATGAGACGAATTTGCTACCAACCTCGATTTGAAATAGATTCCAAAATCGTCGCAGTCTATACCAATCCGGTCAAGCATAGCGACCCCACATCGAGCAGTTAACGATTTATTTATTTAAACAAATCTGTAAGGATATGAAAATGACTGACTGTACAGCGAATTTTGACATGGACCTTCCGAACCGTAGTCTAATGTCTTAACCACTGAGCTACCCCTGACCATTTTATTTATTCCTATTTGTACGACTGTGGGAGGTGGTCAACAGTCAATTTGGAAATGCCAGTTAGCCTAATCTGCAAGTCTTTGCAAGCCAATTAGCCTAATCTGCAAGGAAAGCAGAGAACCCAGAGAAAGCTCACCAAGCGTGGAGAGAACATGGAATATATATATATATATATATATATATATATATATACACACACACAGTTAAACCTTGGATTGTGAGCATAATTCGTTCTGGGAGTGTGCTTGTATATCAAAGCACATTTAAGAAATAATGGAAACTCAGATGATTCGTTCCTCAACTCAAAATTATTCATATAAAAGAAATTCACTAGCGGAATGACTCTGATGACTCCAGAGAGACTCTGGATCTTTAACAAGGAACCTCTGTAATGACACTTGCTTTTGTCACACTGTTATTGTAAACAGTATATACATGCACAGATGTTGACTATACAAGTGACGCATGCACACTGAGACTGAGCATAGGAGATGATTACCCATAATCCTGTAGCGCGCAAGAGAGACTCATCGTGTATCAAGCCCTCACTCGTTTAATTTTTTTATTTTTTTATTTTGCTCATCTTTTATTTTGCTCATCTTTTATTTTGCTCATCTTGCAAACGCTCGCAGACCAAGTTACTCAGCTAGACGGGCTAGCCTCGTTTCGCGCCGACAGAAATGCAGCTCTGTGCGGTAAGACTCGCGGTGGCGGCTTGTGTGTTTACATCAACACGAAATGGTGCAAGAACTCTGTGCTAGTTTCTAGTTATTGCTCATTGCTAGTGGAGGTTGTGACTGTAAGATGCAGACCTTTTTATTTACCACGGGAATTCACCACTGTCTTCATTATCGGAGTGTACATTCCACCTAGTGCTAATGCTAAGGAAGCGCTATGGGAACTGTATACAAAGATCAG
>JAQMYJ010000018.1:15726326-15755125 GCA_030014305.1 Clarias laeviceps | reverse complement strand
GAACGTTGTTTCGTTTCACTGTGTACTAACTGTATATGGTTGAAGTGACAATAAAGCCTACTTGAACTTGAACTTGCAATCCAAGGTTCCACTATATACTGTATAAGTACACATAAATATACACAACATCCAGTGGCTGAACAAATTGCTGCGAATTATAGTACACTTCTTGTAACTGTTGTGAGTAGAAGCCGTAATATCTCGCTGAATCAGAGATACATAAACATGTTCCCTGTGGCTATATTGTCCAGGATGTGGTCATAGATTTTTTTCATCTTAGATTAACTGTGTTTATATGGTGGTTTGAGAGAGGTTAACTCTGTCTTTCCTGCAGACTGCCTTATCTGATTTAAGGAACATATTTAGCAATGGGTTTGGACATGGTACAATTATGTACATGCTGACTATATAATTTGTTGCAGCTTTGTTGTGCTGAGATGGTCCTTTACATGACAGGTCTAAAGTTAAGGTCTTAAGTTGGTTAAGAGTCTGTTTGGCAGCTCTGTTTCTTAAAATTAGCACAACAGATGTACAGTAATTCAGGTATGCCAGCTTTGCATATGGTGCAGCGTGGATGTTGATGTAAACTAATTACAGTGTGTTTACCCTATAAGTCTCATCTCTCTTTTCACACCAATAACTTAATTTCATGGATGAAAAAGGCACCAAGATGCCAAGGGTTGCTCCAGGTGGACTTATAGAAATCACAAGATAATGCCTTTGTCAATTGTTGTTTTTGTTCTCTGCCTTGATGATGGATAAATAGATTGAATCATTGCCATAATTTTAACTCTTAATAGGGTTGTATAAACAGAATAGCAACTTGAGCGTGACCTCATCTACATGGTGGTTCACTTGATTTTTCCATGCCTCCAGGTTTTTTCGTCTGCTCCCAGCTACAAAAAACATGAATGTGACTCTAGTTTCACTGCAGTGGAATGGTATATTCCTGTTTGCCTGTTGGTCTTCATTGATTACTTTTAACAAAACCCCTAATAAAACCATTAAACCCTTTATAAAAGTCTCATATCTACATTTCATGACATATAGTAATCTCAAGTTCCATTTTGGCTGTCTGGTAGGCAGCACAATGGTGTATTGGTTAGCACTGTTGCCGTGCACCTCCAGGGTCTGAGTTCGATTCCTGGCCAGGGTCGATTCCCGTCTCTGTGTGCATGGAGTTTGCATGTTCTCCCCGTGCTTGGTGGGTTTCCTCCGGGTACTCTGGTTTCCTCCCACAGTCCAAAGACATGCAGGTCAGGCTAATTGGCGTTCCCAAATTGCCCGTAGTGTGTGACTGTGTGTATGTGTCTGTGCCCTGGACACCCTGGATTGGCACCCTGTCCAGGGTGTACCCCACCTCGTGCCCTAAGTCTCCTGGCATAGGCTCCAGGTCCCATGCGACCCTGTATACAGGATAAAGTGGTATAGACGATGAGTGAGAGTAAGTGAGTGAGGCTGTCTGGTTGTTCTTCAGTAAGGAATCCACCAATATCTAAGTGATAATTTTAATACCAATTTATTTTGTCTAAGACCTTCACCCTCATTGTCTATGATTTAAAACTCGAAAATTTTGTATACATTGTCTTTTTCTTTAGTTTACATATTTTTATAAGGATGCATTTTCAATTTATTAATTCATTTTCTCTTTTATGAAAATTTTAAACCTACCTATTTTACTTATTGATGGTGTATAATATTTGGCTGGCAAGGTATCTGTTATTTTTTTTAAAGATTTTTATGGGAATCTTTTTACATAAAAAAAATATAGCAGACCTGTAATAGTCAACACCAAGCTTGTCACCTACAGTATGTTAAGTTAAGTCTTCATTTGTCGCATACACATTACTGCACAGTGAAATTCTTTCTTTGCACATCCCAGTGTCAATTAGGTCAGATCGCAGGGTCAGCCATGATACAGCGCTCGTGGGGCAGATAGGGTTAAGGGCCTTGCTCAAGCTGGTGGAGCTGCGGCTTGAACCACTGAGCTTCCGATCAGTAACTCAGTGCCTCCCAGCAAACATGCCCACTGTGGGTAAGTGTGGGTTTATTGTGGGACAGTGTGGGCTGGGCATACCCACATTAATCCGTCTCAGGCCTCTTATGGGCCCACAGCTGTTTTGCCCTTTGGGGCCTGTTTGTGGGTTTTCTGTGAGGCATCCCCATTGTTGCCCCAGTGGACTAATTAGCTCAGAGGACTAATTAGTAGCGAATTAGCTAAGTAGCCCTCTGAGCTTCCACTGCCCCTTGGTTTGTTTATATGGTTTGTTTATTTGCTTTGCACCAATGCTGTCTCTCTCTGTTTGTCTCTCTCGCTCCTAGTTTGGTATGGGAGTGAAAAGTAAGGCTAAAGCGAGTCCCCGGATCTGTCAACTGGCTCATCCAAAGAAGACAAGAATATCACTGACGCCATCAGAAAGCAGCACTAATAACTATTTGACGCTCCCTCCACAAGTGAAGACTTCCTCTCGTATACACCTCCTGGCTCGTGAGTTGTTGTCATCTAATGCCTGATCATGCTATTTAATGAAGGTTCTGTCACATTATTTAACATAGAAACTGTTCGGGCAAGAGTCTCTGACAACAGTGTTGAGAGTTTTTATTATGATTCGGCATATGTTTTGCTGCATTGAAATTCATGCTCTGTCTCACCTGTTTTTCCCACGCTGTGACTTTTCCATGTGCTCATGGTTTCTCTAGCCTGTCATGTGTCCTTTCTCATGCCCCGTTTCCACCCCGTCTGCACATCAGTTTCTCATTCCAGGCTGACGTAAGCATGCGCATCGAAGAAGAAATGATTTTACGTCCGCCCCTATCCTTACCATCCCGGACCCATCATGACAATTCATTGTTGAGGTCGACGCTTTCAGTACGGGGGTAGGGGGGGGGCCTTTCCCAGGGATCCACGCATGATAATAAGCTGCACCCCTGTTCATTCTTCTCTCATCTTTTAACACCTGCCGAGACGAACTATGGCATCGGTGATCGAGAGCTCTTAGCCATCAAACTTGCCCTAGAATAGTGGAGACACTAGTTAGAGGGAACGGAGGCCCCATTCTTGGTCTGGACAGACCACAAGAACCTGGAATACCTCCGGAGCGCCAAGAGGCTTAGCTCTTAGAGGCTCGGTGGTCACTCTTCTTCACCAGGGTCAACTTCACCCTCTCATACCGCCCGGGATAAAGAAACTCCCTGTCTCATGAACCGGGGCCTAGTGGCGTTCCTCCTACCCGCCTCTTTGTTCCTCTTACTCTACGCTCTCAGGTCCTGGAATGGGCACACAGCTCCAAACTGTCCTGCCCCAGCAGGTCACCTCAGATCCCTGCCTATCCTGTACCGCTCTTGGTCTGACATCGTTCTAGACTTCGACACAGGGTTACCCATGTCCAATGGCCATACCTGCATTATGACTGTGGTGAATTGGTTCTCTAGAGCCGCTCACTTCATTCCCCTGCCGAAACTCCCTTCTGCCAAAGAGACTGACGAACTCATAAAATGTTTTTAAGCTCGATGGCATGGAATGCACTGCAACTCTTCTATATTTTATTATACAGTGGAACCTTGGATTACAAGCATAATTCATTCTGGAAGCGGGCTTGTATTTCAAAATACTCGTAAACCAAATCGAATTTTCCCATAAGAAATAATAGAAACTCAAATTATTCATTCCAAAGCCCAAAAAAATATATACATAAAAATAATTTACACAAAAAATTAAGTAAAAATAAAACAAATTAACCTGCACTTTACCTTTTAAAAAAAAGTAAAAATAAATCCCAACAGATAAGTGTTTTTGTTTGTGCGCGCAGGTGGTGTGTAATTGTGTATGTGTGTGTCTGTGAATCTAAAGTAAGCTCCCCTCTCCCCCTTTTCGTCTTACACAGTTACCTTTCTTCCACTCGGAAACACTGTTTTATCGGAAAAATGAACAAGAAATCTCTCTAACGACACTCGATTGAGCGACACACTAAAGGAATCACTGCTGTAAAGTAAAAATAAAACAAATTAACCTGCACTTTACCTTTGAAAAGAATCGTGACAGAGCAGTGTTTCTGTATAGAGCAGAGAGAAAGAGTGTGTGTGTGTGTGTGTGTGTCTGTGAAGGCGAAAGTAGGAGGGGTCTGTGTGTCACAAAGAGCAGGCTGATACAGAGAGAGAAAATGGATTTTTACCGTCTCTAATGAGACTTGCTTTTGCTTTACACGTGCGCTGTACACACACACACACATACAGAAAAAATTAAATATGTTTTACACACACCCGTGGTCACAGTGTTGTAGTAAACAGTACACGCGCGCACGGATGTTGATTATACCAGTGAGGGACGCACACTAAGACCCAGCAGGGGAGACGATTACTCACAATTCCTTAGCGCGGAATTAGAGAGAGAAAAACCGTTGGCTCAGTTGTGATCATGTGACGCTCGGCGTCAAAACAAGAAGCGCATACGCGATACATGATACTCGGTACTCGTAAACCAAGACTTGTTTGTTTTCCAAGTCAAAATTTATTAAAAATCTTTGCTCGTCTTACGGAACACTCGCAAACCACGTTACTTGCAATCCGAGGTTCCACTGTATTTTATTTTATTTAAAAAAGTTTTTTTTCCATATTTTTCTAGGTTTCCAATTTGTAAAATTCTCTTCTTTCTCTTATTTCATACTGACACTTTTCTTTCGAATTTTCAGGTCATCAGCAGTCGTATAAGCTTTTCACTTCATATCCTACTGTGTATTTGACAAATAAAATTTAAATTTGAATTTGATATCATGCCACTGAACAGAGGCTTGAACAGTGGGCACGATGGGTGCATCACTTTATGCGCTTTCCTTCTTACTCTGACTCACCCATCACTCTGGAATAGGGTCAGTCTGAACTCATCATACAACAAAACCTTTTTCCATTCCTTCAAAGTCCAACTTTTATGCTTCCTAGCGAATTAAAGCCTTTTTTTCTGATTAGTCTCACTAACAAGTGGTTTCTTCTGACCACATGGCTGTTCCCAATCCTGTTAGTTCTCATCACAATATTTGCATACAGTATTTAAATCCAAACGGTGAATTTTTTTTTGGCGGGCAGAGTGAGGTCATGTTTTTTGTGTGATTTGTGTGAAGTCTTTGTCATGTCGCTGGGAGGATAGAGCATGCTATCGCATTATTCACTATGTTTTTATACACTTTATATGAACAGTTTTTCTTTGAAAATTATCATTTTGTTTGTTGAAAGTCTAATTCATCTTAATCAAAGCAAGGATTAGATCTGGAAGATTTGGGAGGCAAGAATGTCGACAAACACATGTATACAGTATGTATATCTGCATATACTGTATGTGTACATGGTTAGTAAATATGCCATGTATCAGTTAATAATAATATACTGTATATGATAGAATTATGTAATAATGAATTTACAATATCATGTGATACTGTAATCAGAGAGTTGGAAACTCAAATTCGATGAATATAAATAATTTGTAAGCAATGTGTCACTTTTATACAAAGGCAGGATGTCATACAGTATGTGACACATGATAACTTTTGTTAACGTAACATAAATTGCAACAAAATTATTATCTTCTCTACTTACTGTAAGAATGTAAATATCATTTTCTACAGTCGCACTTATAAATATTGACACTATGTCTGAACAGGAAATTGACCTGAGAACACTGCTCAAGACTTACCCACATGACAATTAATGTAAACCTTTCAGACTTACCACCGATAACCTCACAATTTCTGTCTATATTTCTTTTTTCTTATTTTCTTATTTCTAGTTCCTAAAAAGGAAAACCCTCATTATTGTCCAGACCGACCCGTGACAGTGCACGTGCCCAAGTCCGTCCTGAAGGCTATAGCCAGTAAGAGACTGCAGGAGCTGGCCACACCAAAGCCTCGCAAGCCTCTTTTTGAGGGATTCGACCCCTACAAAGTGACCTCGGCTGCTCGTGCTGCCACTGCATCCTCTAGAATACAGGAACTGTCTCTGCCACCGGCACGCAGGTGCAGGACGAAATCAGCCCAAGACGAATATAAGAATAAACAACTGTGACGTATCTGTGAAGTAAATGTATTATCTCACATTCATTCTCTTTCTCATAGTAATCAATGTTAAAACAGATATTATAATAAATACAATAAATGTATGGAATGCCAAGAACAGTTATATCACTGGTTATTTCATATTTCTTGGTTACTAAAGCAGCTCTAACATCAACATCCAGACATGATTTTAAGTGGTGCTGCAGAGACACAAATGAGTTGTAACCCTTCATCATGCCTTTGCCAAGTTAGAAGAGTAACAGTGAAAACTTTTTTAATAGACAAGAACGAGTCCAAGTAGAGCACTATTCAGTAATTGTTTGCAATATTTCCAGTTTCATTTAGAATTTTATACAAAAAGATATCGTCTCACTGAATCAGTTTAGGAAATGGAACACAAAGCATGAATTTAATTCCCTGTTATTTTTAAGTCTCGATTATTAATCATCGATTATTTCATCTATTATTAAGTCCATCTTATTTAATGGATCATATCAAGTACTAGTGCATAATAATCATATTAGTATAGACTTTCAATTAACTTAGTGTCAGTACACATGCCATGCAAGATAACTAAAACTCTGTGAATATTCTTATAGCGATTGTCTGTGTGAATGAATAGCTTAGCTAGTTTTTTTTCATAAAGTTTATTCATAAAAAAAACAACTGTACAAACATTTCTGAATTTTACCATTTAAATTGTACACCAATCAGCCATAATAATATGATCATCTGCCTAATATTGAGCACATCCCCCCTTTTGCCACCATAACAGTGATGCACTATGTGTTCTGACATCTTTCTATCACAACCAGCAATAACCTTTTAATCACATTGATCTACTCTAGCGCTTCTATTGGATCCAAATCTGCAGCTCTTGTGGGATGTTCCTGGTCTGCAGTGGTACCAAAAGTGATCCAAGAAAGGAAATCCAGTGAATTGGCGACATGGTCAAGGGTGTAGTCTGAGATCCAATAGAAGAAAAGAAATCCTGGAGTTCAAATTGAGGAAAAGGTTAATGCTGGTTCCAGTAGAAAGGTGTCAGAATACACAGAACATCACTGTTTTTATGGCAAAGGGGGCCCCCACATTTGGAAGGGCATCCGGCGTCAAATCTGTGCCAAGTTGTGCGGATCGGATGGTCCGCTGTGGCGAACCCTTGATGCGAGCAGCTGAAAAACCACATAAACTCATAGTACACAGTGGGAATATGAGCATCAAGTAACCTAGATTTATTAATGTGTACGATGAAGGGCATTGGTGGCTCAATGGTAGGCATTTTGCTTGCCATGCAGAAGGACAGCATTTGATTGCCAGCACATGCCAAAGCCAAACCCAGCCACATAATGCACAACATCCTTAACTCTTTAATATAAGGGTTGCATCAGGAAGGGCTTATTTTATGGTAACTCAATGTAATGTAACCATTTATTTTCCAAAAGTAGTCAAAGATGCCACATAAGGTTGGTCTATTTGAGCTTTGGTTAATGGTTTTCTGAGTTGATTTAGGGATTTAGGGATTTAGTCTTAGTTTCATCTCTACTTAAACTGATAGCTACAGCGGTGTTTTATTCCTTTAATCTGTTCAAGTTTATCATTTCTTTATCTCTACACAAAAAAGAAATAAAGAAATGTTTCCAAACTTTCATGCACTGCCAACTGTGCTTGGTGGGTTTCCTCCTTGTACTCCGGTTTCCTCCCACAGGTCAAAGACATGCAGATTAGGCTAATTCGCGTTCCCAAATTGCCGTAGTGTATCAGTGAGTGTATCCAGTGCCAGGGTGTACCCCGCCCTAAGTCTCCTGGAATAGGCTCCAGGCCACCTGAGACCCTGAATATAGGATAAAGCGATATAGACAGTGAGTGAGTGAGTGAGATAGATCGATCGATCAATTCTGATGATTCGCTAGGGAGTATTACCTTTTTGACCAACATGAATTTTCATCTCCTGTTGAAATTTTTTTTATAAAGAAGAGCCAGGTGGATGCAAAGTCTTGAAAAGTCTGGATCTCAAGGCAACACAATCAAATCATAATTGCCCCAGGTGCAAGAATCATAAGAACAAGCTGTAACAAAGGACCAAATGCAATGTAAATTATTGGCATTGAGATGGGTACACACCTGGGAATGCTTCAATTATATGAAAGTGAAATGGATGTTGTGAAAAGTACAAAAACCACCCTTATTCTTTAAACGCTGTGCGAGCGCACCAAAACAAAATGTCAAAAGCAATGTCAAATCAGAGAAACGACAACAATACAGTTTTTATTGCCCTGAGCCATGGGACAAAATGTAATTTGATTTATAAAGACAGCCTACCATAATGTCAAGGAAAAAAACATCCTGTCACATGTTCACAACTGAGTCATGCACAAGTAGTGATTACTGAAAAGGAACAACATATGTTCTTAAAACACTGTCAGCACGCCGTCAAATCAATAAAGCATCTACAATACAGATTATATTGGCTTGAGCTGTGAAACAAAATATAACTTGATTTATAATGACAACCTACCATAATAGTAATAACAAATCCTGTCACATTTTCACTATTTAGGCATGGACTAGTTAAAGTTAAATTTAGAAATAAATAGTGGCATGGTGGTGTAGTGGTTAGCACTGTGGTCTTGCATCTCCAGGGTTGATCTACAGATACAGGTTTTCTACAGATACAGTATAGATAAAGTTAATTCCATATTCCCAGTGGTATGTGAGTGTTTGTATGCCATGAGAATGAACTGGCACCCCAGGCAGAGCACACCCAGCCTTCTAGGATATGCTCCAGGCTTACCGCGAACCTATAGGATAACTGGTATAGAAAATTAGTGAGTTAGTAAGAGTATGGATGTTTATGGGTCCAAGTTATAATTAAATTATATCATATAATTATTATATATAATAAATTGTCCATTTTAATAATTACTTTATCTGACTCATATTCTATAAAAGTTTTTATTTTTTAAATGGTCTGTTATATTTCTTCACCTGTATAAAATAAATCTTCTTTTATGCCAACTCAATTTAATGTTACCTTTTTTTCCAAAACCAGTATGCATTGGACAAGACATAACACTGACTGTTAAAACCAGACTGCTGATCAGTACTTTTCTATGAATTATTACCTGTTTTAATATAGTTGTCATAGTAAAGCAGGCAGTGTGTTGGCTGTTTGTCAGTACCTTGCATAATGAAAACTACAGCTTTCTTACAAAGCCCTAAAATTATGGAATACCCTTCTGATTAGTGTCCTGGACAGTGTTAAATTCTAAGCAGAAAACTTATTTATTTAATCAAGCCATTTGTGAATAGATTTGTAAAGGTGCAGGTCTGGTGGACTCATGGACGTCAAGTATTATGGTGAACCGGTATGTTTGGATGCTGTCTTCCCCCATTTACGTTAATCATTCAGGTTTCTGATGGTGGACTGACTGGTTGCTTTACTTCCCAGTGACTGCAGTTACTCAATAGTTTAGAACTGAAATTCCCATGAACATCACCAGGTTTTGTACCTAAGCCTCAAACAACGAATGTTTAACACCTTTCCTATTATACTGAACCTCCAGCCTCCTGACACACAATATGACGGCAAATCAATCCCTGCTATATTTATCAGATATCTCCTAAATGAGGATGGATTCCCAATTGAGTCTGGTTCCTCTCAAGTTTTCTTTCGACTCTCATCTCAGGGAGTCACTGTCACCCTGACTTGCTCATCAGAGACAATCTGATCATTATAATTTATATGCATTTCCTCACACTTTTCAAACATATTTCCATCCTTTTTTGATTCTGTAAAGCTTATTTACAGCAATGACCACTATTAAAAACAAATTTTATCTGTATCAGAATAAGCTCTATAGAACATTAATGAATGAATAAATTGAGTATAGGCTAAACTGTAACTGCCCACTAAAGGAAAGAGATGAGTATGAAATGATGCCTTATAACCTTATTTTTGGCGTTGGGACAGTTGAACTAATCTGTGCATAGAAAGAATAAGGTATAGGCAGTCAGATCCTTAAGTACTGTATATTGACAAGGACACAATTTTCATATTTTTGCCTCTGTCCATCACACAACGGATTCAAAGCAGTCAAGATAAGATTGATAAAGAACTCATATATTCCCAAATGGTGCATTTTAAAAAAATCTTGTACAGACAAATTATTATCTTGTGGCAACAATTTATTATCTTGTGCTTACACAGCTCACCTAACCACACAGCAAATTACTTGTACTAATAAAGCAATGAAGCCCTTCATGTTCCAGATATACTTTAGATCAAAAAAGTGTTCTTTTTAAATGCAACTTCCCTGCAAAAGCCTAGCATGCCTAAATAGTAACTTTTTCACACAAAAGAAGGAAATTGGAATTAAAAAGGTACAGTTTATTTTTCCCCTACATATTACAAAGAATATATATATTGTTTGTAATATTTATATTGAAATATACATATGAATATTGAATAAGAATATTTTTTTTTCTCTATATGGCACGGTGGCTTAATGCACTGTTGTCTTTTGTTTTTCACCTCCAGGATCGGGGTTCGATTCCTGCTTCGGTTCTATGTGCATGGAGTTTGCATGTTCTCCCCATGCTTCCTATCAACTCTGACCAGCTTCCCTGTACCTGCTGAAGAACAGCATCCCCACCATGTTTCACGGAGGGGATGGTATGTTCAGGGTGATGCACTGTGTTAGTTTTTCACCACATGTAGGACAAAAAGGTCAATTTGGTCAGATCTGACCAGAGCACCTTCCACATGTTCGCAAACTTCCAAAGGGACTTTTTATGGCTTTCTTTCATCAATGGCTTTCTTCTTGAGACTCCATAAACTTCTCCATAAAGATGAGATTTGTGGAGTGCACGACTAATAGTTGTCCTGTGGACAGATTCTCCCATCTGAGTGTGTCTGCTTCTCTGATTAATGCTCTCCCATAGCAAAATGTTATTGCTCAGAATGAGCTTTTTCTTGTCTCATGAGACTTTATCTATTTTATTTCTCCTAAACACCACTTAAGAGAAACAAAGAGACATAACAGACACAAAGCGAGACATACTTTTGAGAAACATTTAAGAAAACTGAGATGTACATGAGAAACAGGACTACATTTGAAGGAGAAGCAAATGAGCCATATATAAGATCATAATGAGATTAAAATCAAATATAAATGAGATGCATGAAACAAATTCTTCTGTTAACAGCATACAGTGTAATAAATTTACAATTCACACAATATAACAGACACCAGCAAAATCTGGCAAATCAAGACACTAAATGATACAAAATGTCATAAAAACAGACAAAGATATTAAGTGTCACACTGCTCAACTCAAAGTATGATTTATACAGGAGTTACACAAAGTCCACAGCATCCAGTGAAAATAATCAGTCAAAAAGGAGATACATTTTTTTAAAGGAAAATTGGTTGCTTGCTGTATGTAAGGGCTACAAGAACAGGCCAATGTCAGGAAAAGTTCTCTCTCACCGGCTGCATCAGTCTTCTCTTGTGGTGGATGTCCAACAAGTTTGTCCAAAGTCTGCAACTCCTGGAGTTGCTTAGAATCTAATAGAACAACAAAAATTTTTATTAAAACATTTGGGATTTACCTAAACACCATTCAGCTACTCCATTCCCAACTTTGTGAAGGTTGAGAGATGGGCTTGAGCTTGCTCACGGGCTGGTGCTTACCTGACTGATGATGTGGTGCTGATGGAGACTCCGGAACATTCTCCTGCATTCTTGGTCTCCTGAGGCTGAAAAGAACCCAGTTAAAGTAAAATGTATATAATTACCAAGATAACCTTTCCACAAATCTCTGAGATTTAAAGGGATCTTTAACGTCATGTTTGAGACACCTTTGAGAAGATGCAGAAAACACCAAAATCTCATTCAAGTCTCAAAGACGGCTCATTTCTGTCTAGGAGACAAAGAAGAGATTAACATGAGATCTCATCTTGGAGTTTCTTTGCTATGGGTCTGCTTGCTCGGTCTATCAGTTTAGGCGAATGTCCATGTCTTAGTAGGTTTGCAGCTGTGCCACAAATCTCTCTCTCCATTTTTCGAATGATGGATTGAACAGTGTTTTGTGAGATGTTTAAAGCTTGGGATGTATTTTTGTAATAACCTTACCCTGTTTTAAACCTCTCCTCAACTTTATCCCTGTGTTGTGTTGTGTTGTTTGGGCTTCATGATGCTGTTTGTTCACTAATGTATAAACTCTGAGAGCTTCACGAAACAGTTGTATTTATACTTAGACTAAAGTACACACAGGTGAACTCTATTTACTAATTATGTGACTTCTGAAGGCAGGTTGGTTTCACTGGATTTCAGTCAGAGTAAAGGGGGCTGAATACAAACGGACGCCTCACTTTTACAGATTTCTATTTGTTTAAAATTTTTGAAAAACATTTATAATTTTCCATTCACTTCACGATTATCTGCCACTTTGTGTTCGTCTATCATATAAAATCCCTACGTTTGTGGTTGTGACGTGACGAAATGTGAAAAATTCAAGAAGTATGAATACTTTTGCAAGGCGGGGGAAATACTGTCAAACTGGCAACCCTGGTCAGTCGCTTTCGCACGCGCGTGGCAGTATGACTGACTAATCACTGATCTGTATGCAAATCTCTCTCGCGCGCTCTCTCTCTCTCTCTCCACATTTATAACTGTTGTAAAAGCACTAAAGACAGCTCATGAAAAGTCAGAACTCTAAAATATTCAACTCTGCGGGTCTTTACTGAAACCCCCTCTTTTTTCAGGTATTGCTTTGATATAGAAATGAGAAATCATAGGAGTTTATGACGCAGGTTACTTGTTACTGATCAGAAGATAAACACTTCAGAGAAATGTGTGGAGAGAGAGAGAGAGACTCCATGTCTTTTCAGCTGCACTTGCACACTAAACTGCATCCTGGGAGATAGATGATACTTTGAGGAGTTACCTGTGTGTGCCTCTTCAAGTTCAGACTTGACTTACTGGTGACAAACTTCTGCAAAGATAATTAGAAAGTACTGTGTCTGTGTGTGCGTTGCCTTTTGAGAAAGAACACACTGTAACTGTAACACTGTTTCTTTTCTTTTTTTAATTATTAGATTTTTGACGCTTTTTTGCCAACACAGGAAGAAGAGAGAGAGATCTCACACCTGAAAGTGGAATGGAAGGACAGAAGTGCACCTGGAGTGGACTGTTTTCTCGGATCTTCA
Organism: Clarias laeviceps; assembly: GCA_030014305.1. Classification (NCBI taxonomy): domain Eukaryota; kingdom Metazoa; phylum Chordata; class Actinopteri; order Siluriformes; family Clariidae; genus Clarias; species Clarias laeviceps. The sequence goes on along the minus strand of JAQMYJ010000018.1, from coordinate 15,741,874 downwards.
TGCTTCTGCTTACAGGTAAGAAAATGCAAAGCTCTCTAGATCAGTAGTGTTGCACAATCTTTGAATGATTAAGATCTTTTCAGGTTTTTAATAAAGAGAAATCCTCGGTGGTAGGGGTATGCTTATAACCTTTTAATGCATCCTCCAGAAAAAACATAGAAAAGGATTTAGAAAGCTGAGATTCAAAACACATTCAGTTTTGGTGGTGCCAAAGAACCTCTTTTCAAAAAAAAAAATAAAAAACTTTGCATGTTATTATTTCGTGGAAGGATCTTTGCGGTGGCTTAGTGGTTAGCACTGACCCCTTGCACCTCTACGTTTTGGGTTTGATTCCCGCCTCAGGTCTGTGTGCATAGAGTTTGCATGGTGGGTTCCCCTGGGTACTCTGGTTTTCTCCCACAGTCTGGAGTACGGCTGCACGATATTAGGAAAATATGCGATATGCAATATTGTTGTTGAATATTGCGATAACAATAATTCTTGCGATATAATATTTCCCTAGAGAAATGCATTTTTTTATTATTATTGGCTATTTTTAAAAAATCATTTATATATGTAATGATCATACTAAAATAAACAGGTAAAAGATATTCGTCTGATGTAATTAAATCTAATTCAGGCTAAAAAGAAACTATATGTCAAGGAAGTTGCAAATATTTAGACAAATATTTAGTGACAAAACACTATGAATGACTTAAAACCCTCAGCAGATGTTCTGATTTCTGGTTTGCTGTTACCATAAACCTGCCAACACAATATGAATTACTTTCAAACATTACTTTTTAATGTCATTCAGACTCTGACAATAGTGTTTTGTCAAGAACATGACGACCTTTTAAGGTTTTAAAATCCCCGTATTAAGTAGCTAATTTTTAATCCATCCGTTATGCATATGTTGTGTATACAATGTTTAGATTAACAAGCCCTTTACAGTATATGCGTCTCCTATACAAGGGTGAATAGAAACATTACATTATCCACTCTCTGGCTGTAGAATGTATTTTAATTAACATTAAGAAAAGACAAATGCATCATAATCTCCTTGCTTTTCAATACTGTTTGTCCATCTGTCGACAAGCTTTCGTATTCCCTTGTTAAAAAAAAACGTCTCAGGTTGAGCTGCAAGCCACGAATGCTCTGCTGTCAAAAACTTGACAACCAGATGCTAAACTGAAACTTATGCAGTTGTGTTAATTGCATTAAAATGACACACAGGTAATAGTGCTTGTGACATGTGAAGTGCTCGGGCTGAAGGGGTGTGTATGGCTGATTGGTGTACAAATCAGCCATGACATAAAAACCAGTGACTACTAAAAGTGGTCCAAGGAAGGACGACCAGTGAACGAGGTCACTTCTAGTCCTTCTGGTTCTATTCCACATGGAACTACTGCAGAAGAAATTACTGAAAATTTGATGCTATCTATAATAGAAAGGTGTCAGAACACGCACTACGTATCAGCTTGGTGAAGACATGGCACCAGGATGCACTATGGGGAGAAGGCAAGCCTGCACCTTGATTTCTAGGAAAACCTTGGGCCCTGTGCCTGCTAGTTTGACATGTACAGTATCTAACATAAACATTATTGCAGACCAAGTACACCTCTTTATGCCAATGGAATTCCTGAATGTCATTGTCCTGTTTGAGCAGGATAATGTTGTCTTCCACTCATCAAAGATTGTTCTGGAATGGTTAAGGCGTTGATGTGGTCTCCAAATTCCTACAGATCATTAACATCTGCAGGATGTAACGACCAAACAAGTCCAATCCATTGAGCCCCCACTTTTTAACTTGGAGAACTTAAAGGATCTATTGCCAGGATCTTGGTGCCAAATAATAATTATTTGGCAGGTTGTTCCAGTCTTATTGATGGATGGCTTTATTTATTTAAATTATTTTTTTGGGGGGGGTTTTCCAATTTTCTCCCCAATATTAGTGGTGTCCAATTCCTCCCCGCCGCTAGGGGGGCTCCCACTTTAAGGCTACCACTACCAATCAGTCGGGAGGGCGAAGACTATCCCGTGTTTCCAGCCGACCGCATCTTTTCGAACTGCTTGCTCACGCACCGTTAGTAACACACTCGGAGGAAAGCGCTAGCCGCTCCTTCCGCGTCCGCGAGCTCACAGACGCCCCTGATTGGCTGTAGAGCCGTGATTAATGTGGGAGCACAAAGTACCTCTCATCCCTCCCCTCTGAGAGAGCTCGGCCAGTCAGCTCTCTCTGTGCCTTCGGCTGTGAGGGGGAAAACAGCATCACCCGGGGTTCGAACCAGCGATTCCCAGATGGTAGGGCGAGCGCTTTACCACTGCGCCACTCGGAGGCAATGGTTGGCTTTATTGATACACATAGGGGCCCAAAAATTTATACTCTTCAACAATTTGTATCTATTCACCTTCTCGATAATTGCATTTGGATTGTTGTATTTTTTTTGATTGTATCGCTTTCCAGTCTCCTCTACAGAGCCCAAAATTACAGGCTGTGAGCTCTTGGAGCACGAGTACATGACCTGTTATTGGACTGGAAACATTTCAGATGACGTCACTTACATGATGCGGGTTAAAACGTAAGAGCCGATGTTCCTCTTATTCATTCCACTTAATAATATTATTGTACAGATTTGTGAAATCTGACTTGTATCAATACATATTTATATTTGAAAAGTTTGACAGCAAAATGAGAAATCCATTTTTGCAATTTTAAGGAAAAAGTTTTTTCCAAATGAAGCAAGAAGTTTTGCAAAACTGATAGAGAATATTTTGCACATTGGATAAATCGTCATGCAGTTTTTAGTTTGTGATTATAACATATGCAATAGTAAAAATATATATATGCAATATATAAAAATATGTTTGAGTCCGACAGAAGGTAGTGGCAGAAAGTTAGATCAAGGAAAAAGTGTCATGTTTTGTTGCACACACAGTATTTTTAATTACAAAGATTGTTCAAGAGAAACCTTATGGGCAATATAAAATCTTCAGTTTACTTCCTTGTCAGGCTCTTCCTCTACCAGGTCTACATGAACTTGTTTTGCCCACACAGAACGTGTTAATTACATGCATAACATGCTTATTTTATAACATTATTTCTCAGATTTAACGCAGTGCTTCCACTACAATATGCCACATATCTTGAATAAGTATAAAACACAGTGTTTGAAACACAAGTGATGCCATTGGTTCATCATAAAACCCTTTTGACATGATACAGATCATGCTGAGTGAGAATACTGTCTTTAATATAAGTTAACTCAAGCTGATACATGAATAATTTTTTTCCAGTGTACTGTAGAAGAATTCTTGCTAATAAGCAGAAATCTGGTTCAGCAGCTTTTCTTTGACAATGGGAAAACCATGACATTTCTTCTGCTCAACCGTCTTGAAATCTCTTTTGACTTTCAGAAGTACGCCAAATGGAACTTTTTTTTTTTTATATCCATAATTGAATTTGCATTTATGGGAGAACAAGTCTTCATCTTCGACACGTGCACAATTGCAATATGCAAAGATTATGTTAAAGGATGTTTTAACGCAGACCAATATCAAATCTAATAAATAAATGAAGAAATAAAATATTACATTTAGAAGAAAATAAATTATATTATAATAAAATTATTTATTTAGATTAAATAGATAAATAAATAGAAAAATAATCAATGACAGGGTAGTGTCATGAGACCGGACACTACAGTATGTTGTCATCTTTCCGTCAGAGTTGCCGTTACTGTATTTATGGAATAACACACGCCAGACTTGGGGTGGAGTATTATTCTGCTTATATCACAGCAATTTTCTGAGGATTACAACATGTAATCAGTTAATTAATGTGCAAAACATAAACAGTGGTTTATAGTACGATTTTATCTTGTGGAGCATCCTGGAGACATGTTAGTATCTCTGACTTCTGTTATAGCCATGATAACCAAAATTCCCCTTATCTTTTTTTTCTTCTTCTTACTTGAATGTTTGTTAATTTACTAAAAAAAAAAACACACCCATTCTTCGCATGAAAGTATGAACTTCTTTTGCTGTAAAACTACTTTTACAAAAAAAAAAGTCATAGCATCGATTATACATTTTAAAAGTTCCCATATGTGAGCTGTTATTATAAAAGCGAAACAGTACCAGAAGAAGTGTATTAATATGAACCTATTGTTCCTCTCACAATCTGAAATAGCCATGCTGTTATACAAAAACAATTCACACCTTCTAATCCGAATCAAGAATTGAATAGAGCTGTGGTTTAAAGGCAGAATGATATTTTCACTCATCTTCTGCAGCATAGAGTGTGTAAAGGCTTATTTAGTAGCTCTTGTCTTTATTTCAGGACCAATTGTAGGTGCAATTGTTCAATCTCTACCAATTGTCAAATCGCTATGGACTCCTGTAATACCACAACCACTCATTGCTCTGTGAAAATTGGCTCAGTGTCTCATTGCTTCAGTGTGGATGTGCTGGTGTTCGGTTCCTCCATTACCACCAGCTTAGAAGAATACTGCTTCCATGGGATTAATGAAGGTACAGTATTTGACATAGTGTTATATATACAGTATATACACATTATATACATACTTCATGATCTTATCTGTATATGATTTTTGTCCATGAGTCCAGATTTATCCTGTTCCAGAGTGATGGGTGCATCAGGGTAAAAAGATATGCAGATGAAGTGATGCACCCATCAAGTCTGTGGGGCAGTGTTATGATCTGGGGATGATGTTCATTTCAAATTCAAATTTTATTTGTCACATACAGTACACAGTCATACACAGTACGATATGCAGTGAAATGCTTATACGACCGCCAGTGACCTTAAAAAGAGAATTACAGCTTAAAATAAGAAATAAATATGAATAAAAGAAATACGATAGAAAATTTAATTTAACTAGGATAAAAATAGAAATATACTGTACATAAAAATAGAAAAAAAAAATAGAAATATACTGTACAATAGAACATTTAAAAAAAATAATAATAATTTGGTGAAAGAAAGATGGTGTGCAAATATGCATAAAAGTGTCTTATTAAGGTGCCTTATTAAAGTGTTGTTCAGGTTCAGCGACGTTATGCGCCCAAAAAATGAGATCAGCTGAATGCCTGAATTTACAGAATAACCAGGTTTTTCCATTAATGGATTTTTTTCTTCCACATTCCAAATTGATGATGATGCCAGGGCTCAAATTGTGAAAGAGTGGTTCAGGGAGCATTTTCACACATTGATTGGCCACCACAGAGTCTATTGAGAATCTTTGGGATGTGCTGGAGAGGACTTTAAGCAGTGGTCTGCCTCATCAATACAAGATCTTCCATTGGACTCGAGATGGAAATTAATGTTGTTACATTGCGTAAGTTTATCGAAACTATAGCACAGCCGTAATCAAAGCAAAAGGCAGTTTAGTGAAATATTAGAGTGTGGGACTTTTTTTTTTTTTTTTTTCTTTGCCGGGTAGTGTATTTTATTCTTCTCACTGTGTCTGTCATGTTAGCTTTCTCAATGTCACACCCACCCATAAGCAAGCACATTCATTTATGTGGCTTTTAAGTTTGAGTTGTTTTACAGTATTGATTACATTTTTCTTTCATTTCATGATATAATCAGGCACAAGTTTTCCACAATCTGTAATGTTGCTTTAAAAGATGGGATTTAACAGTATGTTTAACAGATATATCTTTTTCACTTTATCTGTCATCTCTTTCACTTTAAATTTGTACAGTTAAGATGAACCCCCCAAAAATCACAAAGCTTGCCATGCTGCCAGGAAATGCCACTTGTCTGAGGCTGGAGTGGTCAGAGCCACTATCGGAATATTTGCCATCGGAAAGGAATGATCGTGTTATACAGATGGAGTATCACACTCCTCAGCAGGTAAGAACAGACTGTATGCATTTTTTGAATAGAAAATGAAAAATGAATATGAAAATTATATCAGTATGCTTCTTCAAAGTTCTATGTATTCAGAATGAGAGATGGGAGGTAAGTGAGTACATTTACTTTGCTACTGTGCTTATGTACATATTTTCAGATCATACTTTATAAGATTAGTTTTGTTAGAGGATACTTTTTACTTTTACTCAACTACCTCTGTACTTTAACTGTATTTGAGAATGGAGTTGCACTACCTAACTATAGCGGTGTGTAGTATTTGAAGCAGAAATTTCATCACCTGCTGACTATTATGAGTAATTTTGTGATTAGCCTTTTCTTTGAGACACATCTAATAATTAATGACAGATTGATGACCGATAATAATGTTTTTTTATATTTTTATTATTATTATTATTATTATTATTATGAAAAAGGCTACTATGACCTTGTACTTTTAATACTTATGTAAATTTGAGGGTGAGTCAAAGTACTCACCTTAAATCATATAAAGCATAGAGTCTAACCAACTGTTTTATGTACAGTAACTGACATGTTCAGAAATATTTTGCATCAAATCCTAATGGAATTTGCCATGTATTTATGTATGTGCAATTCTTCATTGGAAGACATTGTGTTTTGAGGGAACAATTCAAGTACAAATAAGATTTATAAGTCCAGGCTACAAACAGGGTTTAACACCGGAATTTTTAATCATCTATATAACTAATCTCAGACGGTTGGTGTTAACAGATATATTCATTTGAGAGAAGGAGGCGCCTGGTGGTTTGTGGGTTGATAGCAAAATTTAAGCTCTCATCAGAGATTAAAGCCATAGAAGACTAGAATAACTCTGCTCAGGGGTGCTGCATCATGACTCTGACGAACAGTTATGCAATGAAACGTGATGAAAACAAATGTACTACCTTGTGATGAAATTACACAGTATACTGTACGTAGGTGTCAAACAAAGGGTTATTTTTAAGTCATGCACTTTGTAATTATTTAATTCCGTCCTGAATCACAATATCGGATAAGATTGCTGTAGATAAGCCGTGACATAAATTTTGTTCCCGGATAGTACGTGTTATTTCTTAACGGCATATGTTGTATAGTAAAAGTAAAAGTAAATGGGCATTATTCCCTTCAAACCTTGCTTTTTTGATCTGAGTAATGAGGAAAATAATTTATGAAATGAACCTATTTTCTGTGTAAAAACAGGCATATTTTCATTTACAATAATTTATATTTTTGTCTGAAAAAAAATACATACTGTATTTGTAACACAAAAATGAACGAAAATGAGTGTTTTTCCCACATTTGCGACTGTAATGTAAATCATTTTCACGTATCTGCTGGCTAATATATTCTCCCAACATGTTTTCGTTATATTCATCTTGGCTGCTGCTTACAAAATCTGGTATTCTGAAATATGCCTTGCAGCATTTTAGCAGATGCTGCCACACAGTACTTTTCTGTTCTTGTCTTGATAAATTGCCCATATACTACAGAGCGGAATGTGGCTCGAGAATGCTTGCAGCGTCTTGATGCCGTCTCTGATCAATGCAGGTAGGTCTGTGTGTTCGCTTAGGCAGCTAGAACTAAGCTGGAGTGGTGAGTGGTGAGCCCCTGTACATGTATTACTTAGGAAAGTTCTGGAACCTTCAAGAATTTTCTAGAAGTTTTTAGAACTTTCCATAGTAATATATGGAACTTCTTATATGTTCTAGAAGATTCTCTATCAGCTACTCAGCACTGAATCTACCTGGAATGTTCTGGAAAATGGGTTTATTTGACAATTTCATTACTTCTGTCACAAAAGCAAAGTTTGAAGATAAAATCTGTCTTTTTCATTTACTTTAGTCATATTGAGAAATTTCACGTCCTGCCCAGGAACATGAAAAGGGAACAAGAAAAGCCTACTGTACATACTGTATGAGGCGGTATCAAAATGCTTAGAGATTAGCGCCCCGCAGATCCGGTCGCTTTTGCCGTGTGCCCTTCCTTAGACGTCTTACAACCTGGCAGTAGGATTTGCTATTGACGGTCTGGCCCTTTGTCAACGAATTCTCAAATATTCATGAAATTCCTACTGTTGGTTCTTCATCTTACTAATGCACCCCATGTGATTCCAAGAGTTCTAAACTTTGGTGTCCGTTTCAGGCCCACTTCCCCGATGTGAATGCTCTTCTTCATGATTGGCGGACAAACTTATGTGGCTTATATCCAGGAAGCAAGCACTTGGTCAGGGTTCGCGCTCAGGACTTGAGAGCAGCACATCACTGGAGTTCCTGGAGTGGATTTGCGGAAGCCACCACAGCAGAGGCTGGTGAGGATCTGACAGAGGGTGATATGGTGAAGAATTTATTATTATTTTTTATTTTTTTGAAAGACAGATTGTGATGTGTGCTTTTATTTGTAAATCTCAGCCCCGGTATCTGCCCCGGAGCTGTGGAGACACATCAAGCCAGTGGACAGGAGTGACCAAAGACGTATCACCTTGCTCTGGAAGGTAAACTCGTATCAAAATCATTATTATTATTATTATTATTATAAATCTATTTTATTCTTTTGACACTACATACTCGCGTTCAGTCAGACATTTGGTCTGTGTGACCAAAAGTACATCACAGGTTTATTTTTACATCTTAACATAGATTCTTTTCTTTGCATTTTTTATTTCTGTTGCACAATACAAACAACAATAAGTGTTTATTTTTTTCCTTTAACATACCCAGGTATAGGTCTCTTCCAAATGGTTGAGATGTCAATTTATGGTAAAAGTATCATTATATTTCTATATCAGTTGGACTTATGAGTAGTTTTGATAAGAATAAAGTTTATTTTTTCATTAATTATGCATACACCGATCAGCCATAACGTTATGGTTACTCGCCCAATATTGAACATGGCCCCCCCTTAGCCACAATAACTGTGTGTTCTGACACCTTTCTATCACAACCAGCAAAAACATTTTCATCAACTGGATCGGACTACACAGGCCAGCATTCACTCCCCATGTGCACCAATAAACCATGACCCTGTCACCAGTTCCACAAGAGCTGCAGATTTGGAGTTGCTCTGGCCCGGTCCTCTAGCAATCACCATTTGGCCCATCAATTTCAGGAAAAATGGTTTACTTGCTGCCTAGTACAGTATATCTCACCTACTTCCAGCCGCCATTTTAACGAGATATTGAAATATGTAGCTACTGTGAGAAGGGACAAATTATAATGGGTATATATAACTGGGTCAGAGCAACTCCAAAACTGCAGCTCTTGTGGGATGCTTTTGGGCTGCAGTGGTTAGGAAATACCAAAAGTGATCCCAGAAAACTGGTGAACTAGCGACAGGATAATGGGTGGCTAAAGCTTACTGATGCATATGGGGAGTGAATGCTGGCCCATGCAGTCCGGTCCAATAGATGCTTTATTTAGTTGCTAAATAAATTTACTTAATTTAATTAAATTACTGTTTTGATGGCAAAGGGGTGGGTGGTCATAATGTTATGACTGATCAAGATATATCCTTATTGGGTATTGGTGGAAAAGTAAAAAAAAAAAAAATAATAATAATAATAATTCAAATCATTGGAATTGAAATCAGTTTTGTTGGCCCAGTTAGATTTGCTTTACAGAAAACATGGTTATTAAAAAAATGATAAATTATAATAATAAAAGTGTAAATAATTAAAAATAATGACCTATACAGTACTTAATAAATATGTATGGCACGTTATTAAAAAAAAAAAAAAATAGACTGATGTGGTGTTTAATCATTGACTTGGTAAAGTTTTCTATGAGGAGCTATTTATTTTTGTCTCCAGTGTCAGCACTTTGCAAGAGACAGATATACAGCTGTAACTTTTCCACCCAATGAAAGCTTTAGAACAGAAGAGTTTGTACTTTGCAGTTTTTCAGTTAACATGAACAACTGCAGTATTTTTTTTTTGTCTCGCTCTTGGCTTAAGAGTGAGAGAGAGAGAAATGTGTGTGTGTGAGTGTATGTATATATTATGAAACTCTGGAGCATTGATTAAAATCTACTTGGGCACAGTTTCCTCATAGAAATAGCATGATAAGTGTGTTGACAGTTTGGAACCCATTTCTGCCACTCAAAACCATTTTGACATGAAGCCGTGAATTAAATTGGGGTCAAAATTGCATAAAATACGCTGGAAAATCACAATTAGTTGGGCTTTATTATATTTTAAAATATATGACGCATATATGACTAAACCTGTGAAATAAAAATGATAAAACAGGACAAATGCATTTCTTGAAAACACATTGTGTAACACTGGTACTTAAAGATAGCAGCAGAGCTGAGAATTGTGTCTCTCTTTGGCATTTAATCCAACTATCCTCTCTGCACAATATAATGAACACCATAAACAAGCTTGCTCATTATTTCATATAAGCATAATTACCTGTGCAGTTAAGAGACTCATGTCTTTAGTGCCTCCCATGATCAATGACACTTCGGTTCTCATGCAATAAGTGTTTAATGAGGCTGGATGCAGAGCTGTTTTGCGTTAATCTGCATTGATAATTGGTGTTATTATTGCTCAGTCAATTTCTTTAGGGAACATGAAAATGTGATAAGACATCAAGAAACCCCCCCATGATGCATAGCGGTTTATGTGGCATGCAGGGAAACCAAAAAGATGTTTTGTCTCCTTTTTGCTGCAGTGTAGGCATTTCTGCTGCTGCAAAAGCCAAGAGATAAGATGTGAAGATCTGTGAAGTAATATTATTATGAGCTGATAATATTTGTGGCAATTCAGCAAATAGGATAAAGATTAACAGGGATTCATTTTATAACAAATATTGTGAGTAGATGTTTTGATATAGTGTTTATTTACTTTACACATTTTTGGTTCTTTTCATATTATATCCTTTCTCCTTTTTTAGTTTTTCTCTTTTTTTCGCATGCATCCCTATTGAGTATTGGGGGGAAAAAGCATTTGGTAAAAGCATAGTTCTATCATTCGAAATAAAATCACTTGCTTTGGCCAAGTAAGATTTGCTTTCCAGGTTTTTTTCCCACTTATTGCATGGTTTAAAAAATATATTAATATGCAAGGAATAACAAACCATACAATATGTCATGTCATGTCATGCTATGTAATGTAATAGCATGCATTTTTTTTTTTTAAAAAAAGGATTCCGACCAAATGCAACTTTTACATATTGAGTTTGTAATGTATTTCATTCTATTTAACAAATTTAAATCAAATAGAAATTTTATTTGTCACAAACACAGTCATACACCGTATGAAATGCTCCACTTGACCTAGGCGTTGCGGTGGAACAGTGGTTAGCACTGTGGCCTCGCACTTCTAGGGTTGGGGGTTCGATTCTTGCCTCAGGTCTGTCTGTGTGTGTGTGTGTTCTCCCCGTGCTTACTGGATTGCCTTCGGGTACTCAAAGTGCATTGTTTTGCCGATGCCAAAGCTATTTTCTGACAGTTTAAATTATACGAGAGGCGTTCAAGTCAGATTGGGATTTGTTAAACATTTTATCATGGTGTAAAAGTACAGTGATGTACAGTGATGAGACTGAGCAAAACAACTGAATAGTGCAAACATTTTCAAGAAGGCTGAACATCCAAGAATTGACGATCCTGGCCGAGGTGGCTCTGAGCCCACTGCAGTCTTTAAGAGAGCTGGACGCCTGATACTTGAAAATCGACAGATAACTTGTTTCCAACTTGTGGAAGAGATGCATCTGTCTGTGGGAACTGTACACACAATCATTCACCAGCACCACTTGCATATTAGAGGAAATTGGCGGGGAAGATTTATTGCCACGTCCCACGTACAGACCTGATTTTAGGTCATTAAAGGAGCTCCTGGGAGGCCAGCGTTTCAGACATGAAGCGCACACCGTCCAACTTGATGGTATCCAAGCACTAGTGAAACGCAGTGCATTAGTGTAGCAGGGGATTATATAGAGTAATAAATGGAGTTTTTCCTCTTGTAACTGCATGCTGTTATTCTGCGCAATGCAAAGTCCCAGTTTGACTTAAACAGCCCTTGGATTATGTATTAATTTATGATCTCCTTACAGAAACCATATCATCAAGTTCATGTTTTATTCGTTTTTAAACTCCTGCAATGCATTTTACAATATATGCAGTTATTATTACCATTACAGTAGTTTATAAAGACTGTCTGCCATACAAGTCTCTTTCAATAACCTGTTATTGTAGGAATCATGAGGTATTAAAAATTGCGCAACCATTTACATCATTATTTATGACATTTTACTGATTTATGTTACAAGCAGAACTACTGTCAGAGTCACGACTTTGTAGGAAATCAGTCAAAACCGTCTGTTTTAATATTTTAATGATGCTGTGTGTTTTATTCAAAAATATGAAATAGAATTTTTATAGTATGCTTTAAGCTAAAATCATTCAAGATCAGATCATCGTACTTTGATTATACTGGGAAATCTATCAAATCACTAACTCACACACTCATTGTCTACATCGCTTTATCCTGTGTACAGGGTTGGTGGGAGGAACAAGACGGAGGACAGCCAATCTATTGCAGGGCACACACACACTCACACGGTCATTCACGCACACTACAGGCAATTTAGGAACGCCAAGTAGCCTAATCTGCACGTCTTTGGACTGTGGGAGGAAACCAGAGTACCCAGATATATACACACAGACCCGAAACCTGGAGGTGCAAGGCAACAGTTTAACCCACTATTAACAATCAGTTTAGTGTAAATCAATAGTCATAAAACCTAAAATCTTGATATGACCATTTAATAATTATTTTATTATTATAACTTGGTCTGTTATAAAGAACCGTACATACAGTATAATGTTCATGTGCACAGTCCTCTTTTTTTAGTAAAGAAGTTTTTTTTGAACTAAGGTTTTTTTTTTTTTTTCCCCTGTGGCTGAAGCCGCCCACAATCGAGAGGTTTTGGTTCGAGTGGTTTGGCAATGTTCATTTAAGTGAGAGATGTCCAACAAACCAGGGTGTTTTCAGTACATTTTACCATGCTTCACTCTTCTATCCCAGCCTCTCCAGTGGCCACACGCTAACGGTGTGATTCTGCGCTACGCCGCTTCATGCCGGGATGAGCAGCACCGTTCCTCCCGGGACTGCGATCATCTGGATTCTCAAAGCACTTCTTGCGTCATTTCTGTCTCTCCTCACGCCTGTAGCTGCAGTCTGAATGCGTCTAACTCAGCCGGGACTTCACCCTCAGCTCACATATACATACCTGGAGAGGAGGACACAGGTGACTAATAGCAATCTCATTAAAATCAGTTTACAATAAAAGTTTACTGTATGCTTTGATAAGCAACTTTCCGGTCTTAGAGTTGATGCTTAGGACAGGTATCTTTTTCTTTTTGTGTCAAGAAAAAAAAAAAAAAGCACTGGACGTCACATCGCACAAAATTTGTGCTGGGTTGCTCATGAAATGTTTGCACAAGCATAGTCAACATGGGTTAGTGCAACTTTAACCGACAGTTACTGGAGAAGAGCAAATATTTATGCAGTCGAATTGTTTAATCAGAGCAAGAGAACCAAGAGCTTTGCTAAACCTAGTCTGTTTTCTACTGCCGAAATTTGCTCACCAATTCACAGATAGACCTACTTTGCCATCTTCCAAGGCCTTAAAAGCATGTTTACACCCATCCTCTGCAATAGCAGCAGCAGCATCTGACGTTTGCTCTAGCCAAAAATGATCCGCACTCCGGACTGTAGAATTTATTTCAATTAACTTTTAGAAAAGACAAATACATCATTTTTCAACATAATATTCTTACTTTTCAACATTCAGTTAACAAGCTTTCATTAAAAAAATGTGAGATATGAGCCACGAATGCACCGCTGTCTTCATTTCTTCATCAGAAGTGAATCTTCATCCTCATCGGGCTGCAATCAGGGAACCAAACAATTGAAGTGAAAGTCTGATGGATGTAGGATGCTTTAACACCTGACAGTGTGGACAGAAGTGTGCGGACATGCATCGTCATGCAGGATCACATCGCCCTTGAATATCAGTCCTCTGCGTTTAATGCGAAGTTAAGACTTCAGCTTTTCAATAAGTGTCTCACTGTAACGAGCACTGACGATTGTTGAACCTTTTTCCTGATAATGTTCCAATACCGGCCCTTAAGAATCACAGAAAACTGTAAGAATCGATTTTTAAGCTGATGGTTGACTTTTGAACTTTTATGGTCACCGATTGAGGATGTTTCTGTTCTATACTCTGCCGTTTACTCTCCGGCACGTAGTGATGAATCCATGTCTCGTTACCCACCGGTAATGATACCTTCCTTAGAGTATTTGTGCAAATTTTGTCCAGAAAGAACGAATCTCTGCACGTTGCTCTTCTTTCATACAAATCACAAGTGGTGCACCGCAGTTACAAATGAACTGATGTAACACGTTCACACCTGCACGGAAAGTGCTGATAAGACAGATGTTTTAATATAATTGGAGTGCGGATCATTTCTGATTCACCCTCATAACTGGGCAACTGACATTTCAGACACAATGCGGCCAAATATATCATTTATTTCTGCTCTAGGAAAAAAAAAAAGGTTTGCTAAAGAAGTCACTATTGGATATAACTGTGCTTTACAGTGGACTTGTACTACTGTAATTATCAGCAATTTTGCAATGCTATTTTTCCAGTCAGGTTAGTGTGCTGGAACTAAACTTGAACTTTTTGGATTTTTGTTTTTGCCGTAAAAAATACGTGTGATGAAATTACTCATATATCTCGTTGACATTTTCAGAAGACTTCAAACACGGTCCTAGCCGTAGGGGAAGGTTTGAACAGTTTAAAGGGGCCGAACCTCTGTGAATGATGATCCTGGCTGAATTGGCTCCGGGCCCCGTGCGGTCGTTCCTGTGTTTCTGACGTGAAGCAGGCAGTCCGATCATGTCTCCTGTCCTGTGTACTGAGAGAACTTTCTACCTTGATGGTGTCTAAGCACTAGTGAAACGCTGGGATGAGTGCATTAGTGTAGCAGGGGATTATATAGAGAAATAAAGGGCTCTTAGTCTGAACAATCGAAAGTCAAAAATCACATCGAAATTCCGATGTATTTTAATCGACTCGGTGCTTCATTTAAATAGACCGACACAAACAAGTTATTTAACGCCTTCAACTTGTAGGGAAGTTCAGCTCGGTTATGAAAGGCATATTACTGAATGAATTTTACTTTAGGGAAATTACTAGGTAGTGACTCATGAAACTTGCCACAAGGCATTTTAAATGCACAAGGAATCATTGAACCACTTTAAAAGTTACCTATCTGGTTTTTTTTTTTGTTTGTTTTTTTTTTATTAAAAAAAGCATGATGAATAAATATAATATCTTTAAAATAGAGCTCAGACCCCCTGAAAACATCAGCGTCGTTGCTTTGGATGACGTCCAGCTGGAGGTGGAATGGACAGCGACAGCGAACCAATCAGAATCCAGCTTTGTGGTTGAGTGGTTTCCCATACCGGACACCACAGTGGTTGGTTTGTCCTGGAGGATTTTGAAGGGCTTTGCAAAAAGCTTTATCATTACAGGTGTGTCATCTGGTGTGTGTGTGTGTGTGTGTGTGTGTGTGTGTGTGTATACTCAGCAAAAAAAGAAACGTCCTCTGACTTTGAACTGTTTTTACTTTCAGTAAACTTAATGTGTAAATATTTGTATGA
>JAQMYJ010000018.1:15713198-15726226 GCA_030014305.1 Clarias laeviceps | reverse complement strand
TTATTTGGATTTTTACAACATTATTGTTGAAATACACAGTCCTGAAAAAGGGACGTTTCTTTTTTTGCTGAGTGTGTATAGAAAGAGGTTATATTCTGAATAATTTTATATATTTTGTTTGTTTGTTTTTACTGTTAAGCTATTATTGCTATTTTTATCCTATGTGTTTTGTAGGCGTGCATCCTGAGATCCCATATAATGTTTCAGTTCGGGTTCTTCATAATAACACAGCTGGAGCTGCCAGATTTGTCATCGCCTTTACCAGACAAGGAGGTTTGTATTAGTCTTGCACAAAACATACACGAAACAGCATATATCACGGTAAGAAATAGAACGATGTGTCAAAGGTGAACAATATGATTTATGACTGGTCGTTACTGATCTGGCGGTCCACAGGGGTAGCCAAACGTATTACGATATCATACAGTGTGCCATGTATTATAGTTCTCCGTGTGCACAAAGCAGTCGTAACCTGTCTGTGCTGATTAGAATCAGCCGGCTTAGTTAATGGATGGAGCAAACATGTGGCAAGGCTTTTACTTTCTAAAGGTGGCTTGTCCAGACTAAATCCAGGGAAGTTGTGAATTTCTGTCCATGATCACCAGAAAGCAATCAAGCAGTGCATGACACCAGGGGTAACCGCAGGCATCTTTTTGACTCTATGCCCAGCCTGATCCAGCATGTTTTGAAGAAGGTTTTAAATATATTTCTTCATTGCTGTGTTTCATCATGTCTATGACTCTACAGAAAATGTGCTTCTTTTGTGGTAATGAGCCTGATGGAGAGAAGAGTAATACTCATGATTCATCGCTAAACCGCAAAATTGCTAAACCACAAAAGAGATCACAGTTATGTTTCTTTTTTTTTTTTTCTTCAATTATTGCTTATTGCTATTTTAATCACCATGATTGTGCTTTATGAGCCTAGCCACAAAATTTAAAGGGACTGGGTGTTAATGCTGTAGGAGTCTGCTTTCATGCTTGTACATGGCCTCTAGGGGGCAGAATCTCACTTACTCACCATCCATACAGCTTTATCCGGTATACACGGTCGTGGGGGCCTGGAGCCTATCCCAGGAGACTTGTGGCACGAGGCGGAGTACGGGGTGCCAATCCATTGCAGGGCACACTCACTCGCTCTTTCACACACTACGGGCAATTTGGGAACGTCAATGAGTCTAATCTGCATAAGGGAAGATACCGGAGGAAACCCACCAATGGTCAGAACATGCAAATTCCATGCACACAGACCCGACGCAGGAATCAAACCCTCGACCCTGGAGGTGCAAGGCGACAATGCTAACTGCTAAGCCACTGTGCCAGCCAGGGGCCAGACAGGTCACACTGCTTGAAAGAATGAATTCAGAATGAGTTCAGGGCACAAGACGTGAGCACATGTTAATTTGCCAAAATAGAGAGATTATCAGGATTTGAACTTCCACCTGAAACACATTTTCACTTTTTCTATTAGCTGCTCAAAGGTGTACAGTAATTTGTAATATGTGTTTCTCAGCGCCCTCTGTTGGCCCAAAGCTGGAAGTGATTCAGCCATCAAGCAATGATGTGACTCTGAAGTGGCAGCCTGTTCCTCTGGAGAAACTGCATGGATTCATCCAACACTACACCGTATTATATAAATACAACGGCAAAATTAAATGTAAGTATTCTTCTTTGTGGTATTGTTTATTATAATATATTAATGTTGAGATAATTATTATAGGCTGAGCTAAGGCCAAATTTATATATATACTGCATATAGTTTTAGGCACCATGTTGTCTGTAGTACAAATGTTGTTATATATGTTGTCTTGTTATATATGTTGTTATATATGTTGTCTATGTTGCATTACTGTCATACTTGTCATATTGTATACTGTACATTTATCAAGTCTTCTTTATTTTGTACAAAACCATTATTTTTTTTCTTAACATTCCTTACAAATTAATAAATGAATAAAAAATTTACATAATTACTAATTAATTATTAATTAGTCCCCCCCCCCCCGGAACATGCATACAGGATAAAGTGGTACAGACGATGAGTGAGGGCAGAAATATATTTGCATGCCTGTAAAGAAAGCAACATTTTTTTGCATGAAAAAAGAAATGAGAGAGGGGAGACAAAGTTACCAGAAGAACTCATATATACTTCAGCACGCTCCGTTAAAGAGCTGCTTTACGAAAGTCTTTTAAACATACAAAAAAATGCCATAAAACCAATGCTTTTGAAAAGTTTCTACATTACAGAAACTTCTATAAAGAGCAGTAAAGAGTAATAAAATAAACACAGTGAATATTATGAATGTTATTATTATAAAATTCTCTGTAAAGAATCAGTAACTTGTTAGGTTTTACTGAGGATGCTGGAGAATGAGTTCTTCTGATAACTTTTCCATTTTAATGCAAAACCCAGAAGCCAACATTAGGTTTTTAATTTTTTTTATTTATTTATTAATTTTACAGGTATTTTGGGAAATGGTTTTGTATATAATAATGCAGACATGATGAACATACTGTATACAGTATAATAATATGGTGATTAAGAGTACAGTACTGCATATAAATCAAAACATGCAGATTTCAAAGTTTTAAATATTAACAAAACTTAAATAAACTTCAATATAATCATTCATTTTAACTAAATACATATATAAGCATAAATGTATGTCACATCATGTTCTCCAATATTCTTGTGCAGCCCAAGTGCTAAGTGGTGATTCTGAGCAGTTTTCTCTTAACGCTCTGTCTCCTGGAGAGTATGCAGTGTGTGTGAAGGCCCACACACTGGCAGGGGGCGCTGAGAGCCCGTGGGTCACTGTGACTATAGGCAAGTTACGATTTCAAACATGCATCCACAAGTATCTCACACTGTTGAGCCGTCTATCATCACCGCACAGTCCCCATTGTGAAATTATGTGAAGTGTGTGTGTGTGTGTGTGTGTTTGTACAGGAAGTGTTCACATACCAGTGACGGCCATAGTGCTGTGCACCGCAGTGACTTTGATTTTGGTCATTTTCCTCAGCCAGACCAAAAGGTAAATCACTGCCTTACATCACATGTTTAAATATAAATGCTTATCAGTTATGGATTTTGGTTCTACAGCTCTGTAGAAGTCTTAGGCACCCTGTGTTTTTTAGTACAAAACTTTTTATTTTATTTTATGACTTTATTATTGAGTTAATACATTTCTGATTTTAATCAGTATTCCAGCACAAACATAAAAGTTACAGAAAAATGTTTGTATACCAGAAAAGAAAGCAGCATGTTTACATTAGCAACACACTTTTTAGGAAAAAAAAAGTTGGGTTTTTCATGCAAAAAAGAAGCAGGTGCAACAGTGATCAAGATTTCAAAAGAGCTGTGCATGGTTCTGCAGAATACTGAGTAAAAATTAGTAGCTAATTTTCTTATAAAACTGCATTGTCACACCAAATACCGACTTTGTTTGAATTATTAATGTTTACTGGCATTTTATTTTTTTTGAAGGCATCCTTGCTCTACAGCATTTATTTGCATGTGCCTAAAACTTTTGCACAGTACTATGTACAGGTTGTCCCCTACTTACGAACAAGTTCCGGGAGCATGTTCGTAAGTTCGATTTGTTCTTAAGTCTGACAAAGTGAGTCTTTTACGCCTTTGACGCAAATATACAATGTATATTCAAGCGTACCAATCTACTTGGCTAAATCGGTCCCCTTTCCCAACACTTCTATCATGTGGCCAAAAACTGTAAGGAAATGAATCTCGCACATGAAATTTAAAAGTGTTGTTTTTGCGCCGGATGTCATTTCGTCTCTGAGCTGTTTTCCACTGTATTGGACTGTGAACTCTGTTTTATTTTTCACCATCAGGACAGATTTACAGGACATTTTCTATCATCGTGCTCCCGGACTGGTTCACTGAAACCGATGAGGCTGACTCATTTCTCCCGCACCCCCACATGTACAAACATACAATATACTGGACTTTAGAAATTTTTTACATTCATTTACACACTGAAAATATTGTATAAAATTTTTAAATATTGGTATCTGGTGCACTTCAGTGTCTATTTTTTGTACAATACACATGATTGAACCGGAAATAGAATCGTGGTCCGTTCGTATCTGCGGAAATTCGTAACTCGAATGTTCGTAAGTCGGGGACTACCTGTATTTAGGTTGAACCTAAAAGACAACAATCATATACAAATAGGAAAAAGATGTGCTGCACTGCATATTTCATTTATCAAGAATGTACTCCATGTTGCTTTTCATCAGGATTCAGCAGTGTCTCTGTCCGATCGTCCCTGACCCATCTAAGAGCAGCCTGTCCGTCTGGACTCCTGTCTGTCCACGTCAGGTAACATAAAGGTTTCCTGATATTTAATACAATTTAGACACAAGTAACATGGTGGTATAAATAAAAAAAAATAAAAATACATTTTGCCAAGTACAATCCCTTCTTGAAATTTGAAACCATAACAGGATCAGATGACTGCTGAGAGCAGTGTGATCACATTCTTTGAATATATACTGTATCGCCACTTCAATAATGATTCAATAGTGGTTTGGATTGATTTTTCCATCATCTCTATCTTATTTTGCAAACCTTCTGGATGTTGTTAAGCTTCCGAGCTGTTTACAAATCAACATGCAGATATTATAATTTAGATTTATGACACACGGACATGAATATGAATTGCCCATAATAGTAATAAGATTCAAGAGACTTTATTTGCCGTTTGTACACACACTAATCATATGAGTGCATTGGAATTTTTGGGGCTTGATAAAAAGTGATTTAAAAAAAAAAAGAAAGATAACAAGATAAATAGTAAAAGGATTTAAGCTATCAGACTATAACACACTATAATGATTATCTAGTACTGTGGTATGTTTTAATTAAGACTCTCTCTCTCTCTCTCTCTCTCTCTCTCTCTCTCCCCTCTGTAGCATAATCCACCAAACATGGACTTTAAATCGTCCCCTCTTCTCTTCAGGCCTATCAGCACGAGAGAAGAAATAACAGGCCATTGTCATCACCACCACCACCCCAAGGACAGCAATCTCCAGGCTTTCGGCTCACAAACAAATAAACAACTCCTTAAACAAGTTTCACGAACATTCAGTGAGCCGAACGTTAAGGAACCCACTGAAGAACTAACCACTGACCTCGGCTATCAAAACGTTCTCAGTGCAACGCTGCGTTCCTCACACAACCTATCTTCTGATTGTTTAGAAGGTCCTGATCTTGGAACGACCGAGGTGGATTCAGTTTTCTATAAAGGCAACATTGTGCCCTGTTCTGAAACCTATCTGCCTCTTGACTGTCCAGCGCTCAGAGAGGACACCCTGGACCCAGACGATTTTTTCTACAAAAGGAAACTTGAGTCCAAATTGTGTCCAAAGACCTGTTGCTACAGCCACGTATCCACCAGTTATCTCCCAGATGCCGATTCCTATGTTGACTTTAGAACGGTGGCGTACAATTCGACTAATCTTATCCGTGAAAGTAACCATTTCTCAAGACTAGAGTCGAGTTACTGCAGCCATGTTTCACCTGGTTATCTTCCTGTCCCCGAGCCTTCGCTAGATTACGCCGACTTTGTGTCAATGAACACGGCTGACTTTCTCTATCAGAGTAACCACATGCCAAAATATTTAGCTCGTGGTTACGTGCATGTTTCTACAAGCTATCTGCCACTTCCCCTGGCTCATTCTGAAGCAGACTTCACTAATAGTGTTCATGATAATAATTATAAGTCAGGATTAAATTCCTGCATTTACAGCAACGTACAGACCAGCTATCAAAAATCTTGTCCTGATTTAGAAACCGACGACGTATACAGGGCATTGTAGTTCTGTAGGAGCTGTGGAACATCCATCCACTGTTTACAGTTTTCCGTACAGAAACAGTACATGTCAGGGATGACTAGTTGTTGCATGTTTGTGCATTGGCAGGACTGTAGCAGGGGGCAACAAATAGTGTAGCAGGGGATTATCTAGAGAGATTAAGCCAGTTTTTACTTTCACAATTGTGTTCTGTTATTCTGCACAGTCAAAAATCCTGGTTTTACTTCTCTCATACATTATCTGATAGCCTGCTTCATGTCTGATACGCTGGCCTCCCAGGAACTCCTGCTGACCCAAACATGTGGAAATGGCTTGGAGCGAGGTCAGGACTGTACAGAGGAATGTGGCAATAATTCTCAGATTTTATTATTTTTTTGAAAAACATTTTTTAAGCATCAGTTGTTCCACTTCTTGAGTGTTCACCGACTGATCGCGTTCCCAGCCACATGGGCCGACCAGAGATGTACGGCCTTGTTAAAAAAAGTTTGCACCATTCAAAGAGTCACATAGTCTTACTGTGCCTGAAGTCTTCTGTAAATGTCAATCGGCTTCACGACTTCATTCATGACAAATATCACTATAAGTCCTTGTTTGCCTTCGTGTCCTGCTACAGCCAGAACTCTCACCTTATTTATTTAGCGTGGAGTCAAAGTTGAGAGCCGAGTCCCGGTTTGACAGAAGGAACGTTTTTTTGTTTGTTTGTTTGTTTTGTTTGTTTTTTACGTTTTTATTTAAAGGCAATGCTGGATTTGAATGCTCATAAAAAATATAAAAAAAAATTAAAAATGAAATAAAAATAAGTTTTATGTTAGGATGGTTGTCAGACAATATGAATTGTGAAGGATCTATTTGCTATATAGAAGCCAATAGATATGTTTGTGCTTATTGTAGTTATGCACCAGCTATTCTTTTAAACTCTGATCAGTGTCTACCTCTATAATTTATATATATATATATATATATATATATATATACTGTATATATCTCCAGTATATACTAATAATCATATAGTATACTTTTAGTATATTGAGCAGCTATTCAGAAACTTACATGCTGGCAAAGTTTACTCATTTTCATTGCCAGGAAATTGTGAAAAGATACATTAAACATGATGTCTTGTGAATTCGTTCTCCCTCTTTTTCTCTTTCTTTACCTCTCTCACTCAGAGATTTTCTTTGCTTGGAAGACTTTCCTTGTGGCAATTTTTTTTTTAAAAAGCCAAAACTGAAACAGCTTTATTTATTTAAAATCCTGATTGATCCTGATTGAACTCTGTTTTCATGAAGTATCTCCATACAGAAAGCTTCACCAGAGTAACGATGCTTATTTTTCACTTATAAAATTATATGAGTATGTCTGACAAGTCCTGCTGAAATATAGGGTTCATAAATATAGTTTCCCTTGGATTTGGCTCCAATGTCTGAGCTGTTGTGATAGAAAACTAGCGTAGGTAACAGTTCAAAGGGTAAAACTAAAAGTAAGCTGATCAGCTTTAATGTAATCAGTCATATTATTATTATTATTATTATGATTATTATTATTATTATTTCAAGTTGAAGCCCATGTACATGTCTGCCTGTCTTTCAGAACTCTCTGGTTAACTTATTAATACGATGAAATAACATTGTGTAAGTTTGAGTATCTAACGCCTTGTTTACATTAAGTTGTACTTCTTTCGCCGTCAGCCGAATACAGTACACTCCCTGTTCGGTAATCGGAAAAGTGGGTCCAATGAAGATGAAGTTTTGTCTTAAAATGACTTAAGTAAGTTAAAATTCATTTATACTAAAATGCGCTGAAAATATGAACTAATCCCAGTAAAAATATTCATTTTCGCTTTTATAATCATATCTATTGGTGCAGGTATTTACATTGAGCAAGTAGCTAATTAGTAAGTAGCAAAATAGGTTATTAAGTTCAGCACATAACTGTTCATAACATCGCTTTTACTCGACATTTTGATTTCACTTATGGTGCAGGTTAAACTTCAGTTTAAACGAACTTGCGGTTTATAAGCTGGCACATAACATTTATAGCGCAGATTTAACTTCAGGCAAATACCTAAATACTGGCAAAGTTTCATTAACTTCTGTCTAGCGAGTTTTGCATGATGCTGTGACAGACAGACAGACAGACAGACAGACGTAAAGATATCATTGAAAGAGCGAGTTCTGACTAATGTGCAGACAAAACCTTCCTTTTATTAATATAAATTAATCAACACCTTCTGGCCAATCAGAATCCAGAGTTGTGCCATGGTTTACACTTCATGATTTTTATTTTTAATTGTTTATTTGCATTTGATGGCCTTCTGGACACATTTATTAGCAAGAAGTACAACACTCCTTAGTGGATGCCTCCGTAGT
The DNA here is from genome assembly GCA_030014305.1 of Clarias laeviceps. Classification (NCBI taxonomy): domain Eukaryota; kingdom Metazoa; phylum Chordata; class Actinopteri; order Siluriformes; family Clariidae; genus Clarias; species Clarias laeviceps. The sequence goes on along the minus strand of JAQMYJ010000018.1, from coordinate 15,718,026 downwards.
AGGAATTTAGTTTGTAAAACTACTTCAAGGTCAATGTGTGTAAAAGTTAGTTTGTATGCATATTGCACTGTATGGTGGCTGTTGTCTTATTGTGTGGTGTGTGTTACATAAGTCTAAGTTTTGAAAGCAACAGATGCGTGCACTGCATTTATTTATTCATGATGATAAAATTATGATCTCTGTAAAGAATGTTGAAGTGTCTGCTTTGTGTTAGCGATCTTGAAGCACTGGACTTGTTCATGCTTGCTACTACATGCCTGCGTGCGTTTCAGGCCATTTTGTTTTGTGCCGTTTTTTTTATGGCTTCTCTGACAAAGAGTGACAAAGAGCACATGGTGATCGCTGTGACGCCTTCATGAGAGGATGAGTTCAATAATGAACTTTCACCTCAAGATAACGTCACAAGTGTGATTTGGTCGAATTTGAAACAATCAAGAATGACCTCAAAAATATAAAAGAAAAATTTTAAAAGAAATAGTTATACCTACTATACCCTTTAGAACGCACTAGAAAAAAGAGAAAGCAAAGTTTATTTGAGATTAACTTTTCCTGTCCTTGTTTACAATATGAATTTGTATGGTGTGGTTGTACTGTATGTTTAATAAAGTTGTTTTGTAGTAATCGCTACTTTGTAACCTTTCTTAAAATTCCAGCAAGTATATTGTTACTAAGTGTCACATTAATATTATTCATAAACTTTTTCCATTCGGAGTAATAAATGTACTATAAGTAAGAGTCCATCAGTTGGCATCTTCAGTAGCTACGATTTATTAGAGCCCATTGGGTGTTAAACATTTCATTTTAGTATGCCATGGATGTTCACTCTTAAAAATCTCTAGGTAACAATTGTACTTGTCAATTGTCATGGGGGATCTGGAACTGGGCGGCACAGTGCCTTACTGGTTAGCATTGTCGTTTTGCGCTTCCATGGTCCGGGTTCGATTCCTGCCTCGGGTTTGACTCTGTGTGCATGGAGTCGCATGTTCTCCCCGTGCTTGCTGGGTTTCCTTCGAGTACTCCAGTTTCCTCCAACAGTCCAAAGACATGCAGATTAGGCTAATTGGCCATTCCCAAATTGCCCATAGTTGTGTGTTTGAGTGTGTGTGCTCTGTGATGGATTGGCACCTCGTCCAGGGTGTACCCCGTCTCATACCCTAAGTCTCCTGGGATAGGCTCTAGCCTCTCCACGACCCTGTACACAGGATAAAGTGGAATAGATGATGAGTGAGAGTGAATGAGGGATCCGGAGCATAGCCTGTGAAGATGTGGGAACACACCAAGAATGAGATCCCAGTCTATTGAAGTACATCATGCACACGCATTCCTGCCTAGGGGTAATTTAGCACAAGTAGTCCTCTTTCTGGGATGCTCTTGGAAGGGAACTGAAGAATCTACAGTACATAAGAACAAGCACTGAAATGCTAGTAGTTGTGATGTGTGCATTGGTTTTAAAGGCTGCTTGTTTAGACATGTATATCCGTGATTTGGTTTGTTTTAAATAGGGCAAGGGTTTGTTTGGGAAGATCAGGTTGGTGTGCTTGTCGAGCTCAGTCCTACATCCTTAAAATATAGCATTCCACAAGGGTTATCTTGTGAAAATTTCTTTCCTGTAAAGAAATTCTCTGTTGTAAAAGTTCTAGATAGTAAGGGTCACTGAACTAACTTCCAAGATAGAAGACACTTGCACATTAAATAATACATTTTATGTTCATTAGGATTATATTATGGCCAGTCAGTGTACAGTCAGTACATATTTTATAGATGTTCATTTATTCATTTCCTATAGCAGTTTATTCTATACAGGGCCATGGGAGGCCAGGAGCCTCCCCCCCCCCTCCCCCCCATAGGTGTAAGAATCTGAGACCTCGAGTTCTCATCAGCTCGTCTGACAGATGGGGTCCCACAGGGTTTTATCCTTGGGCCCTTCTCTTTTCATTGTATTTGTTGCCGCTTGGCTATATCCTGAGAAAACATGACATCTCTTTTCACTGCTACGCAGATGATAGTCAGAACTTTCTCCCGTTAAAATGAAAAAAAGGAAGGTTACTCTATCAGGGCTCTGTTAACTTTAAATAAAGGTATGGTTTGTCCTGAATTTTCTTTTAATGTTCATGATAAAAAGACAGGTTTTGTTGTTTGGTCCTGGTATCAGGAGTAGAGTTCCACCCTGGATTTGGGAGCCTTGGAGCAGTATGTTAAACCCACAGCATCAAATTTAGGTGTTAATTTTGCCCATGGCCTTAAATTTGATAAACAGATCAGTGCTGTGGTTCGGTCTAGCTTCTTTCAATTGAGGCAACTGGCAAAACTTAAGCCTGTTTTGTCTATTAGGGATTTTTAAATAGCCATCCACGCCTTTATCACCACTTGCCTAGATTATTGTAATGCTTTGTATTTTGGGGTTTGCCAGGCAGCATTACATCGACTACAGCTGGTTCTGCTGCTCGGCTCATAACTTCTACGTGTAAAAGAGAACATATCTCTTCAGTCCTGGCTTCCCTACATTGGCTCCCGGTACAGTACCGAATTAATTTCAAAATTCTTTTGGTCATGTTTAAATTTTTACATGGCCTTGCCTCGCCCTACCTCTTAGACCTACTTCAGCCCTATGACCCACTCCGGTCTCTCAGATTACTGGAGAAATTTCTGCTGACTGTACCCAAAACCAAATGCAAGCTGAGGGGTGATCAGACATTCTCTGTTGCAGCACCTAAATGGTGAAATGACCTACCTTTGACTATTTGTGAGGCCACATCACTGAGGGTGTTCAAATTTCATCTAAAAACTCATATTGGTTTGGTTGGTTGGTTGGTTGGTTATGTGCATGAGTTGTTAATTTTATACTGTATGTTGTGCTTGGATTGGTGATGTGATTTTATTTAAGCCTTTTTATATTATTTTATCATTTATATGAAGCATGCAGATTAGCATAATTGGCATTCCCAAATTGCCAGTGGTGTGTGTTTGTGTTTGTGTGTGCCATGTGATGGATTGGCACCCTTTTCCAGGGTGTATCTCGCCTTGGACCCAAAGTCTCCTGGGATAGGCTACAGACACCGGCTCCTGTGACCCTGTACAGGATTAGTGGTATAGAAGACGAATGAATAAATGAACAAACACGCTTCAGGAGTGTTTATTCTTCTTCTTGGGCCTGGTGAGGGTTACTACTGGCCACCTAGTGGTAACTGGAGGTATGGCAGTCTGGATTAAACAAGCTCCACATGCAAACAAAATTCAATTCACTTCAATTTTATTTGTATAGCACATTTAACAGTGGTCATTGTTGCAATTCAGATTTACAGAAAAAAGGTGCGGAAACAAATTAGAAAAAGTGTGGAAAAAGTTATAGACTAATACTACTATTAATTTTTTCCCTGATTAGCAAGCTGAGTGCGCTGGTGAAAAACTCGCTGAATTTTTAAAAAATATGTTCCTTTTTAAAAAGAGGTTAGCACTGTGTCCTCGCACCTCCAGGGTGCGGGTTCGATTCCTTCCTCGGGTCTGTGTGCATGGAGTTTGCATGTTCTCCCCATGCTTGGTGGGTTTCCTCTGGGTATTCTGTTTCCTCCCACTTCGATTGACACCTGGTTCAGGGAGTACCCTGCCTCATGCCCTAAGATCTCCTGAGATATCCCTGCGACCCTGTAGACAAGATAAAGCTGTTTAGACAATGAGTGTGTGAGTAAAACTTTCTTCAAAACCATATGATCTCTACAGTATGCAGAGGTCTTGTTTTGAACCCTGCCCTGGAGAAAATATTAATGGCTTCTAAAGTGAAAAAGTGTAAACCGCCATGCATGTCTCTTTGTAAGTGGTTACCCAGAACCAGCAGGTCAAAAATATATTTGTTGAAATGAGAAAAGATTATTTAAATGACAAACTGGTCGGAAGCTGATACCCTTGTTACTTTTGTTTAGTTAAGTAACATTGCTTTCTTTCTTCTTTCAGTGTTGAATCATCTGGGTTTTTTTTCTGATGTGATTGTGTCTTTCATTGCATTCCATCTAAGTTGCAGCGAGCTCATTAACTATTGTGTTCTATATCCTATGTGTGTTAGAAAACATGGACAAAGCCCATTTCCTGCACACAATCCACACATTTCCCTTTCCATCTGTGCCTCACTGTCCAAATATTTTGTTACCACCTACATGTGAAGGGCCAAAAAGCACAATGTATGTGAAGCCATTATCAAACACTGCCACTGTCAAGTCCCCTCAAAGGTCCACGAGACTAGACAATGTTTTAAGACGTCATTAGGGAGGTAAGGCCAAGTTCAGGGCCAACACGATATATATATATTTTTCAAGCATTTATGTCAATTTGTTGTTGTTTTTTTCCATTCATTGTGTGTTTGCTAGAAAAACTATTCCTTGTCAAAGTTTCTGCATGAAAAAAAAAACACTCTTGATTAATAACAATACCACAAGTCAAAGTATAAATGTTAATAAGTCAGTGCCAAGTGCATGTAGAAGATCAAGGCCAAGACGTGACTCCTACATTCCTAATTGTATTTTATTGTTTTGTTTTCCTTTTCTTTTCTTTTTCCTTTTGCATGAGAAAAAAATCTCTCAAAAATAATAAGTAGAATGGAAACTCTGGTTTTGTGTTCCTCGTAAAAGAAGCTGAAGGAAGGCAGAGCTGAGGAAGGCAGATAAACCAGCACGAGAAAAAGCAAAGATCATCAACTTTTCCTGCGTCTGGAATTCCTGACAGAGTCCTTCTTTGTTTGGACAGACGCACTGCGGCCCTGGTGTCACACACACACACACACACACACACACACACACACACACACACACACACACACACACACACACACACACACACA
>JAQMYJ010000018.1:15650016-15673260 GCA_030014305.1 Clarias laeviceps | reverse complement strand
ATATATTAAGGATAATGAGACAAATAAAAGTAGGCTTATGGATAAATCGTTTTTCCTCACTGCTAACAAAACACACCGGGCTTCGGTAATCTCGTTTGATCTAATAGTATTTTTTTTTGGATTACTATAGTTCTGTGTGAAAGAAAGAGAATCCTTTCTAATAGAAACGCTTTGGGAGTGGACTTCATGACAGATCTCACGTGTGTGAGAGTGTGTGTGTGTGTGTGTGTCTGGCACTGAAGAAAAAGCTTCAGCTCTTTAAAAAAAAAAAAAAAAAACTACCCAAGGCACATGGTTGGGATTTGTTAATGTTTCCCCGCGGCGATGCGCAGAACCTCGTACTCATCTCGCCCTGGATACAGAGCTCCTCATACCGCTGTCACGTGATCTCCATTATTTTTATATGAACCACGTGTTGGGCCACATCAAGGTCGGGGTTAAAAGTGGAATGTAATTAGGAGGCCACGTTACTTGGTTGAGTGAAGCCGTCGCTCCGTAAGCTCCTGTATAAACATGTACAAGATTGTGTGTATTCGCTATTAGTTGCGTTTCGTGACGTCTTCCTTACGAGGCTAACATGCGCCTTGTTCACATGCAATATATTCACACTGTGACTTACACTATTCCAGCTAAAGTATATGAAATATGACTTGCAGATCACGATACGCATAACAAGCGCTACTACGAGCTGTGCATTTCTGCAACATTGCTTAGGTTGATTTTTAATACACACTATATTTACTGAGCATGAGGTGATTTTTTTTTTTTTTCTTTTTCCTCCGCTTTTTCTCCAACAAACAGAGCGTCTCTGTGTTCCTCTGGTGTAGCTGCAGAAAGCCAAAGGCCTTAAAATAGACCAGGCCCCAATGTGGGAGAGAGCTCCCTTACTGCAAAGCATCTTTTATTTTATTTGTGTACTGAATCAAACGCGGAACGGATCCGAAACACGTGACGTATCCCTGCGTTTTTTCGCTCAGCTTTCACTCTGTTTGCAAAAGCGCAAATGCCAGTGAATATTTATGAATAATGGAGTTTTATATCGTTATATCGTCAATATGGTTTTTAGTTCAAATAAAAATGCACAGGTTTGGGGAACATCTTGTCTTTTCTGAGCCCTTCGGAATGTGAGAGTACCTCCGAACGCATGACCAAGATAACACACCCGAACCTGAGCTTTTTAGGTTGTACACGAAAAAATAATTAATGAGCATTAATGTGACCTTCAGCTTAAACATTCTGTCGAAATATAAATGGACGAACTCACTGACACTTGTATACAAATATTTCTAATGTGCCGATCTATCAGTATCTGATCCCAAGGCCGCATTTCCAAAAGCATATAGTCATAGCACAGTGTCTGTGTGTGTGTGTGTGTGTGTGTGTGTGTGTGTGTGTGTGCATACAGGATTGTGTCCCCCTCATTTCTTCATATTCAAATACATTATTGCAACAGGATGCGAAGTGCCTAAAGATATAGTTTTAAAAAAAGTCATTGCTTGTTTACGTAACAACCTCAGCAGCGACCTCGTTTCCCCTCTCATCTGTTCCAACCTCTCAGCATTCAGCGTCACCAGTATAATAATCACCGCCTGATCATCTCTCATCCTGTACACCTGATGATTTATAGGTCACTGTGTGGTTTAACAAACAACAACATTCCTCTGAAATTGCTCAGGGACTGGACTGAAAATGAGAGCCAGAAAAAGTATTTCAGGAAGCCTGTAGTAAAAAAGAAAACTAGTCTGGCTCTTTGGAAGCCAAATATAAAGAAATGAGGGCTGGATCAAAACCTTTTGAAATCCTTAATTCTTAAATCTATCTATTTGTAATTGGGGCTCCCAAATTGCTCGTGTGTGTGTGTGTGTGTGCTTGAAGCCACCATCTGTAGCAGGTGAGTTTTAATGTTGTTCTGTTCAATACTGTGGCCTGCACACTGATGTTCCCAAAGCTTTTGATTGTATGGCTTAAAAATATTGCACACATCAAATAGTTTTCTATATGTATTTTTATGTTTTTATGTCTTTAACTACTGTAGATTAATAAAGAAAAAGCAATTACTCGTACTATTTTGTTGATTTTATTTTACTTCTGAATAAATTAGTGTTGGTCTACATAAAGTCTTCTAGTTCTAGCGCTTTTAAATGACCTTTATATCGACACTGCTGATTTGCTAGTCTTATTATGTGTTGTGCGCAAGTGAACACGCATTTGCACCTAGTGATCATAAATCGGAACTGCAACAAGTGCTAATGCAAGATTACTGGGGCAGGTATCTCGCTGCCCCATGTGTTTCTCAAGAAACCAAAGGCTCGAATTAGGTGGACACTCTGAATGGGGTGCCAACCTGTCGCTTGGCACAAGTACACACTCGCGCACCCAATCACACACTACAGTGTAGAGATGCCAATCAGCCTAGACTGCATGTTATGAAACAGGAGAACCTGGAGATAATCCACCTGGCACAGGGCGAACATGCAAACTCAGCAAACACAGATTCGAATCCTCCTGAGGTGAGATGTGGCCGTGATGACCACCGTGATAAGTCACCGTGCCATCCAGAACGGTACGGCATAAATCTCCACAACAGTGCAGGCAGATTGTCTACGATGTACAACCTCATTTCTATTGTAAGACATAAACAGGAGCACGAGGAAAGAGATTATGGATAGATGATCACAATACATTAAAAATCCATATGTTCAACACCATATTGAATTTGTTGCGTCTCCTCCCTGCGAGGCATAAACTACACGTACGTATCACTATAACGTATATCACTATCACTATCAGAGATGGGAACCGGACCCGGACCCTGGAGGTGCAAGGTGACGGTGCTAACCACTAAGCCACCGTGCTGCCTATTTTCACTTTTCTGAAAAAATTACATTTGTTTAAAAAAATTTTTAAAATCTGTAACTCCTCCTAAAACCATTCCTGGGAATTTGACCAAAGTTGCACAGTACAATTTTCAGAAAGCATCTAGGGAGCCTTCAGAAAAGCTCCCTAGATGTTTAATACTGTAGCTATAAATTCCATAGGAATCGCAGAACTTTCTATTATGAAGCATAGATGTGCACGAGCTTTCATTTTTCAGGAGTAGTGTGTTGAGTGGGCAGGTGGAACATTTTTTATTTTTGTTTTTTCAAAGAAAGATTGGATTTTAGGAAAAAGAAGAAGAAAAAAAATCTCCCTATGTAACATCCAGATTTTTGGGATACTTTACTAAATTCATTAAATTGTTGTCTATAGCATCAGCTGAAGCCTCTTGACTTTTCTAAAATTGTCTTTAAAGCTGCGTCATATTAATGTCGTCCTGCTCCATCAAAACCTCTGGACACGAGCTGCTGCTGAAACACAGGGTAGACATGACTTAAGAATTATTACTGGATGAAGAACTGCATGGCTGAGAGTGAACATAAAACTTCCTTTGTAGGAAAGAGCGCACATTTATTCAGGACGCAACGCAGTCAAGGGCAGCGATGGAACCTGTAGGTTGTGGTAACTGGTTCTCTTTTTCATGCTGAAAGAGAACAAGCATTCCTCATGGTGTGGGTGCATTAATCGGAGTGAGAGTCAAAAGGAAATAAAAAAGCACATTTTATAACCTGAAAAAAAAAGGTATAACAGCCTTCAATGTGTTTATGAAAAAAAACTAAAAATTCCTGTGATTAATCAAGCAAGGAATGAAAGACCTCTGTCTCATCTATGACGGTCAGGGCTGTTATCAACATGAAGGTGATTATTTCCCATAAACAGCAGGTTGTGTGACAGCAATCTGCCAAAAATGACCAGGTTTAATTTCTTACTGAAGCAATAGATTATATTTTTAACCTTTGTGATCACATTTATTGCTGTGAAAACAAGTTAGTTCCTGTTATCACTTTCATCAGTGTTAGTCATTGCCTCAGCAGTCTCACTTTCTCCCCTGGAACTGACTAATACGAGGAAGAAAAAAAAAAAAAACAGCTTGTCATGTTAGTAAGAAACCCTCAACTCTTTTGACATTAAGATTATTCTATAGTGTAACACCTTCAGCTTTAACTCTTACACACTGGAGACTCCTTCCAAAAAATGTTATTGAAGCGTCACTATGGAAACCTTCGCTAGATCGATAGAACGATGACATTTTATTCATTATGATACATTATTATCATTATTAGTTATTTATTTATATAATAATAGAAATCAAATAGAAATAAATTGAAAGATTTTTAAAATTTCTTTAATAAAATGTGTTTTTTGTAACACATATTGTAGGTCTTAGTGTCTTAGGATCCGGGTTCGATTCCCGCCTGCGCTCTTCGTGCATGTGGTTTGCATGTTCTCTCCCTGTGCTTGGTGGGTTTCCTCCCGTTTCCTCCCGCAGTCCAAAGACATTGCTGCTGTTATAGAGAATTAATCAAGACCTCCTGACCAATCAGAATCGAGAATTCAATAGCATTCATAGTGTTGGAGAACAAACTGGTCCGAAAAGCTCGTTCCGTTCCAATATTAGAAGTGAAACTTGTCTGCCATTAAATTTTATTCCACATAGTTTTGTGGCCGTTTTCTTCTGTCTGAGAAAATTTCTGTTCCTGTTCTTAAATCCCCACATGGTTCCTGTAGTTTACTGTATACTGTAATGCCTAGTGTGACGGACATGACACAGTTTCCAAACCCAATGTTAGAGAATCTGCATAAGGTTGGTTTCCATATTTAAAAACAAGTAAATATTTTTAGTCTGTCATATAAAAATATGTATGCATTTGCAGAAATATATTTACAAGTAAATACACTCACCGGCCACTTCATTAGGTACACCTGTTCAATTGCTTGTTAATGCAAATATCTAATCAGCCAATCACTCACTCACTCACTCATCTTCTATACCACTTTATCCTGTATACAGGGTCGCGGTGGACCTGGAGCCTATTCCAGGAGACTTAGGGCACGAGGCGGGTTACACCCTGGACAGGGTGCCAATCCATCGCAGGGCACACACACACACACACACACACACACACTTATTCACACACTACGGGCAATTTGGGAACACCAATTAGCCTAACCTACATGTCTGTGGGAGGAAACTGGAGCACCCGGAGGAAACTCACCAAGCAGGGGGAGAACATGCAAACTCCATGCACACAGAGACGGAAATAGAGCCTGGCCGGGAATCGAACCCGGCCAATCACATGGCAGCAAATTGATGCATTTAGGCATGTAGACTTGGTCAAGGCGATCTGCTGAAGTTCAGATTGAATAATAATGATTTAAACATGCCATGGTTGTTGGTGCCAGACAGGTCTGAGTATTTCCCAAACTGCTGATCAACTGGGATTTTCACTCACAACCATCTTTAGGGTTTAAAGAGAATGGTCTTAAAAAAAAAAAAAAAAAAAAAAGGGAAAATATCCAGTGAGTGTCAGATCCCTGGGCAAAAATGCTTTATTGATGCCAGAGGTCAGAAGAGAACGGCTAGACTGGTTCGAGCTGATAGAAAAGCAACAACATAAGTTCAAATAACAAGCGTCTCTGAATGCTCGACCTGTCAAATCTTAAAGCAGATGGGCTTCAGCAGCAGGAGACCAAACCAGGAGACCACACCAGGTGACGCTCCTGTCAGTTAAGAAACTCAGGAAACCGAGGCTACAATTCACATGGGCTCACCGGAAACCAGATGATAGAAGATTAGAGAAGAATTCCCTGGTCTAATGGTGTGGGAGATATTTTCTTGGCACACTGTACCTGAGTATTGTTACTGACCATGTCCATCCCTTAATGAGCACATGATAACATGCTATGCTATGCCATAAAGCTAAAATGAGCTCAGATCTTAGTTTCTTGAACATGACAGTGAGTTCACTGAACTCAAATGTCCTCCAGTCACCAGATCTCAATCCAGTAGAGCTTCTGGGATGTGATGAAACAGGAGATTTGCTTCAAAGATGTGCAGACGATAAAAAAAAAGAAATCTGCAGCAACAACATGATGCGATCATGTCAATACGGACCAAATAGTCTAAGGAATGTTTCCAGCACCCTGAATGTGAAGGTAAAAGTGGGTCCAAACCAGCAATGAAGTGGCCGCTGGGTTTATATTAGAGTATAATACTACAGTCGAGCGCTCGCTCTCTTGTACTGTAGTTGCACTGCTGGTAATATTCTGTATAGGATGTATTGACATTGGCCCTGAATCCTCTTCCACAGCAGGACATGGAGTTAAATATTTCCCAAGCAAGCAGTTTAGAAGATTCAGCTCATGTTAGATTTGTTCATAATGATGAATCAAGCGTGATCAGGTTACACTGGGGCCCAAAAGCAATATGAAAAGAAAACAAGTCTTGAATGCTGGTTACTTGAATTACACTACTGCCCCCTAGTGGAAAAGCTGTTACAGTAAGCATGACCATCACAAACACTGTGATTGTCATGTTTACTGTAACTGTGGTACAATGCGGTAGCGTTATGGCTCTTTTAAATACTGATCAAATGTTTTAATACGGTATGAGGTTTATTTCATCTGCATCATGTTAAGAAAATCCCTGAGGCTGCTTATTTTGTACTTTTATAGAAAAAAAAAAATGCACAGAGTGGTTGAAGAGGAGAGACTGGCTTAGTGGTTAGCACTCGCACCTCCAGGGTCCAGGTTCGAGTCCCGTCTCTGTTGCATGGATTTGGCATGTTCTCCCCGTGTGTGAGTGTGTGGGGCCTGCCATGGATTGGCACCTCGTCCAGGATAAACAGATACTGTCTACATTTAGTATTTAAACATTGTGTGTTAAGGTTGTACAAGTTTAACAAGAGAACAAACACCTGAATAGTTAATTTCGTATTCGAACAAAATGACGTTGTGGCTACGAATAAAATAATAAATATAAAAATAAAAACTGATTGTGTGTGTGTTCCTACTGTATGTGTATATGTAGGGGAAACAATGCATCACTCTAACACAAGTCTACAAGTGAAGTACATACAAAAGACATGTTTAGACTATTTATTGGGAGGCCACGGCTTCTTCACAGAGACTGACAGGCACAGAAAGAGAGCGCAAGAGAGAAACACAAAGGTAAAGGAAATTCATTTAATATTTCTGAATAATAACAAGAAAACGAGTCATGCACATGATCTCAAAAACTTGCTTTGAATCAGTCCGGTTGGGTAACAAGTACAGAAACTGTTGCATCCCATGAATCTTTACACTCAATGATATACTGCCTTTAATAATGTCAACTATGATGCAAGAATGTCAACAATGTCCAAGAAATTATTTAATTTCTTAGACTTCATGGTTTGTTTATTAGGGTCATCAATTATACTTAACCTAACGACAAATTTTTTAAGTTTGGGATAAAAAAAAAATGAATCATAACATCTGGGTATGAAATAATAGTTGGAAATTATTACATTACGTTACAATATTTGATTTGATTTTAAGTCTGAGCTTTTGATGTAATGTCGTCGTGTAACACGGTGCTGTTACTGTGCTTAAGATCTCATGAATGATTTACGGAAAAACTGTTACAATTACCCTACAGTACAGCCCTTTAACATATCAGAAAATGGTGATGGTACAGCAATCAAAACATTATCCTCATTATTCCAAATTGTATTAAATTTTTGATCGCATTTTAAAAGAATGATGAAGACGGTTTGGGGCATTTGATGATCCGGGCTGCTGTAGAACCCAGTTGACCAGATGAAGCACCTAATATTGAAATTTTAACCATTACTGGATACACAGTGAGTTAAAGCATGAAGTGTCTTGTGCAATAGTGATAGATGATCTCGGCATGTATTTAAAAAACAACAACAACGCACACACATAAAATTCCTGTCTCTTTACAGTCCTTTTAGGGGGCGTCAAATACATGACCTGAAAAGTTCTTACGTCCTCCAGATCTCCGGTCGTCTCAGCTATACCCACCAGTCTATCATACTCATGCGCATGTTGCTATAAGAAATGCAAAAATAACAAGTCCTCAGTGCATAAAGTGAGCGTATAAAAGACGATATAAAGGTCACCCTCTTCGGAAATGGATTGTGCAGACAATCCAGTTTGGCTACGCGGCGCAGCACAACTTCGAGGTTGGCGTTTACACAGGAGTTGTTAAAGGGTCTCGGTCTATTTCTCTATATGAATTAGGTAGGTTCCCACGGCTATCAAGGGTCGACAGGACTTGCTCTGACTTGCTCACTGCTGAAAGACAGAAACCACATTCAAACTCATGAATCAGAAATGACATCATGACGATAATAATAATAATAATAAGAAGAAGAAGAAGAAGAAGAAGAAGATAATCATATTAAATAAAGAGGCAGAACAATATTTCTATGTACACTTGAGTATAATGTATATGGAGTTCATTTATTTCTGCACATACACTCACCAAAATGCTCAGCTTTGCCACAGCACTCCAGCTGCCTGATTGGCTGACAGACCTGTCAATCACTGTTACAGCTGACTGATTGGCATGTTAAGCTGTGCCTCCGACATGGCCCTGCAGTGTTGTGGACGCAGATTGTGTACAGCTCGGTGGGCGAATGCACATCCCTGGAATGCAAGGCACCTGGTCCTCGACCCCGTTGCACTATGGGACAGAGCCGGTGTGTGCTGGGTTTGGTGGGTGGGTGGTTGAGGGAGGGCCACTTCATCTCCCACCCGTCTCACTCCATGAAGCGGAGTGGGTCCTGGGAAGACGGAAGGGAAAAAAAAAGACAAATGTGGTAGTGAAACGTTTCACTTTCCACTCGGAGAAAAACGAGCTGCAGGGTGACATGTCAGTCTTTCATTTCTATTCAGTCGAGCATGAATCTCACTTTCTGAAAATGAGGCTGGAGTCAGACGCTTCAGCAGAAGTGAAAAAGTGCTGCAGTGAAACGTCTCAAGCAGAATTGTTCCTTTATTTTAAAAAAAAGGTTTATTTATTTAATTAAGTATTTCAATTCAACAAGTAAAACATATAGATTCATTATATTATCTTATATATATTATTATATTTAAATATTATCATTACACACAGGCTGATATATATCAAGTGTTTCTTTTAATTTAGATAATTATGGAAGTATCTCAGAGAATTAAAAGATTGTGAATTTGACTTGCCAGTTCTCCAGAAGACGATCATTGACAGCCTGCACATGGACACTAAGACACCAAAGGGCATTGCTAAAGAAGCTGGCTGTTTACAGAGTGCTGTATCCAGGCACATTCATGGAAAGTTGAATGGAAGGAAAAAAAAAGGTGCACAAGCAGCAGGAATAACCGCATCCTCGAGAGGGTTGTGAAACGAAGCCCATTCTAGATTTGGGGGAGATTCACAAAGAGTGGACTGCAGCTGGAGTCAGTGCTTCAGGAGCCACCACGCACAGACGTATCCAGGACATGGGGTACAATTGTTGAATTCCATGTTTAAAGCCACTCTTGAAGCAGAGACAAGGTCAGAGGAGTCTTACCTGGGCTAAGGGACGAAAAAGACTGGACTGTGGCTCACTGGGCCAAAGGGCTCTTTTCAGATGAAAGTAAATTTGGAAATCAAGGTCCCAGAGTCTGGAGGAAGAGAGGGGAGGCACAAAATCCAAGCTGTTTGAGGTCCAGTGTAAAGTTTGCACAGGTCAGTGGTGGTTTAGAGAATCTATAGGGTTTTGTGAAGAGGAAGATGTGAGACGCCAGAACCAACAATGCAGAAGAGCTGAATCTACAGTAGATAATATACAAGTCACTTTTTGAAATAAATAAACTTTTCGATAATATTCTAATTTATTGAGATGCACCTGTATATGCGGCGCATTGGCGTATTGGTTAGCACCGTCACCTTGCACCTCCAGGGTCCGGGTTCGATTCCCACCTTGGGAGTTTAAATGTTCTCCCCGTGCTTGCTGGGTTTCCTCTGTGTACTAAAGTTTCCTCCCACAGTCCAAAGACATGCACTGGCTAACTGGCGTTTTCAAATTGTCGGTAGTGTGTGATTGCGTGTGTGAATGTTGCGACACAGAGGACCATCCTGTGCCAAACAACTTGGCACAGATTTTACGCCAGAAGCGGTTCCTGATGCAACCCTTACATTTTTATCTGTCCTCAGGACCGGCACTGCATCCAGTGGCTGCCGTTTGGCCATTGGATGGGAATCGAACCCAGGCCTTCTGCATGGCAGGCGAGAGATCTGGCACTGAGCCAAATAAGAGAAAGTGGTCACATACTACATGATTAGGTGTGATTCCAGGTGTGGAGGAAAACAATCATTTTAATTATAATTATAAGACTTTTCTATGTTATTGAAACAGTGAAAGAGCCATTTAATTGATGTTGCCGAATTATGTTACGTTTCTTATTCTTTTAAAAATTACAGGGAGCATGCAGTACAGTGCACAAGTCTGCACCCCTCATTGTTATTCATTTGAAGAAAAAGGAAAAATGATTTGGTCATGGTCCTCTCATTCTGTGAACCTGAATTAAAGACTGGAATGTGTGACAACAAGAAATGTCATGTGAATGTCTGAGGTTATGAATATTAAAACTGAGAGAAGCCAAAATCTCAGTACGAGTTTAAATGCGGTTTCTAGGCAAAGCTTGTGCATTCAGCAAAAGTAACCTGGTACACCTGTGAAACTACTATAATGCCTTATGGCTATAAAAGAAAATCCTATTCATGTTATATAAAGGGTGTATTTACTTTTTCACTCAGCTTTATGTACGGCGGCCGAGAAGTGCAAAACAAAATAACTTCAAAAACTGAAAACAAAATAAATAAATAAAAATAAAAAATTTTCAAATGTAATTATTTGTTTATTTATAAATTCAAACACAAAATAACAAATCTGAAAACAAAACAAACAAACAGACATCACAAAGACAAAGAAAAAGCTGGGTAGACATTTGTCACTCATGATATACAGGACATTCAAATGCCGTAAGGGTGCAGTACATCTTCTTGTACATCTTGAGTGGCAGCTGTCTCGTCCAATCACCCTTTCATTCGCAAACTATACCTGTCTTTTCCGTTTTTTCTGAATTGTTGTTTTTTTTTCTGATTTTTTTATTAATTTACTTTGTTTTTGAATTTGTTATTTTGTTTTTGGATATATTTTGTTTTTGAATTTGTTATTGTCTTGAATTTGTTTGTTTGTTTTATTTTGTTTCCAGGTTTGTTATTTTGTTTTCGGTTTTATTTTGTTTCCAGTTTTGTTATTTTGTTTTGGGTTTTATTTTGTTTTTTTAACATTGTTTTGCACTTCTCAGCCACAGTACGTTTTGTTATAAGTTGAGGAATTTTCCATACTGAAATAAGTGAGTATTTACTGCACATACGATTGAAACACTGTTAATGAATAAAACTGTACGGAGACTTTAAGCGTTCTTGTGTGTGTAATGTTGAATATATTACTGTACATAAATACAGACACGGCCTGTAATATTTCACTGCACTTTGTAAGCAAATAAACACGGAGCATGAAAGGTGACATGTGTTGTGTGTGGAGAGTGTAGGTGTATCTCACCTAGTGCTGGACAGGAGGAGAGGGAGCGCATGCTGGGGAGGACAGAGGACAAGCGGGAGGAGGCAGAGGAGGTGCAGGAGATGGAGCGTCACGTGACGGAGATGGAGAACGAGAGCGTGTCTTCTCCTAAAAAAACAAAACAAAACAGAATTTCAGAACTGCTTGTGGTCTTAAAACACAAGTAAACACTGTTTTATATATGATGCAGCAGAAACAATTTTTTAAAGCTGCTCTATGTTTTAACTAGTAGCTGTGAACAGATGAGAAGATCCGAGACCGAGACATCACCAGTGAGCCGTCTTTAATGCTGTGCTAACATGTTTAATGCTTTCATGTTAATTAACGCCTCCAGATCTTAGTGTCAGGTCACTTTCCTGATGGCGGGGGTGTGAATCATGCAATTTTCCCCAATGAATGTAGTGAGACTTATACAATAGTACATTACGGGTGCTCTACAGTGTAAACAACAGTGCTGCCGAATCCTCTATTCTGATTGGTCAGAAAGTGTTGATTCAGTTTCGCGGTTTTCATATATCCTGACAGGACAGGATATATCTCACATATCTACGTACTATGTCCCATAGAATTCCGTATTCTTTATATGCACAGAAAACGTGCAGCGTGTACCTGCGGGGGACTCTTGTGCTGGTTGGATGCGTGTGTGTGCTGGAAGCCAGAGGAAGGCGATCGGGCGTCTCTGGACGAGTTTCGGCTGTCCACGCCGTTCCCACCAGCGGACATGGGAGACCCTCCTGCTGGAGACACGCTCTTCTCGCAGGCCGACAAACAGGAGACAAGTCAGATTAACAACAAATGAGAAGAGAATGATCGCACATCACTAAACAAAAATTATTAGGCAATTGTGTACTGATTATATGATAATAATATTAATATTTATGCTCTAATGTCTATAAGATAAAGTTGTTTCTGTTCCTTTTTCAAACACAGGAAAGATGTCGTGCTTCGTGTTTTTCCTCTCTAGTCTGACAAACTGCATTTTTCTTTATGTTAACTATTTACACTCATTATAATTATAACACATATAAATTAAGACTTTATAAATTGTTGATGATACTGTGCAGAAATGTCACAGTCTCTTATATGTCTGATTAATATCACTTGTTTGAAATAATAAAAGGAAGCTGATAGACATTTTTATGTACTGCCAAATTGTTTTAAGTTGAATTAAATATTTTTGAAAATAAAAAATTTAGCGCAATCATTGAACAAGTAGGATGTTTGTTAAAATTTAACATTTAATCTTAATCTTTAAATTAGGTTTGGATGGATCTTACTATTCTTGGACTAATTTCTATAATGCAAATGTGGGATAAGCTCATATCTAATCTAGGAAACACAAGGTGGAATAACATTATTTTTTACATATAGTTTTACATATGAAACAGGAAGTAGATTCCAATCAATGAATACAAATCAACCTCCTTTATCCTTTCATATGATTTTAAGGTAGATATCGTGTATACGGTATTTACAATATTCCTTCAAATGTATTGCTAAAACATAAAAAAGACTGACATGAATTATTACTGTATAAACAAAATAGTGCTGTAAATCCAGACCATTATAAATATTTTCCAGGTTCAGACTGATTCCTCATTGGCAATTAAATCACAGGATAACATGGTTCTGAGAAAATTAATTCGTGGTTACAAACTTGTTCTTTTAAACCGTTATTGCAACTGCTCTGAGTGGTGGGAAAAAAAAACCCTGATAATTCAAGCATGTCCTGACCGGGGCTTATAATTATAGACACGATGTTGACGTGAGGCCAGGGCCATGGAGGAAGACGCAGGAAGAGAGAATAATTAGGCCGTACCTCTTTAGTGCTGTCCCGTTTCAGACTGTCCTCATTTTTTTCCACATCTCTGTCCTAGAGGAAGAAGCAAAATGTCATCAATTATCTTCCACTTTCATCATCCGCCTGCATGTGTCTATATAAGGAACTGCAGTGCTCCAAAATCAGATTTATTTCGGTCTAGTGGCATTTATCTGCACTGCAATGCATTCATTCACTCATTCATTCATCCTTATGCTGGTCAGGGTGTCGGGGAATCTAATGTCCATCCCAGGAACCAAGGGCACGATGCAGGAACACACTCTAGATGGGGCACCAAACCATTGCAGCACACACATACAGAATACAAACCTAGAGGCAAGTCAGCTCATATGTTTTTGGCAGGTTGGACAAAACCAGAGAACTTGGAGGAAACCCAAACAGAATCCTGGAGAACATTCTGAAACTCAGAACAGGCAGTCACTCAAGCTCAGGCTACTTACTGGACTAACACTTACTAACACTCAAGTGACCTTGTTTTCTCTGGGAATGACTAGGACATGCATAGGAAATTACATTAAATTACATTTAGGCATTTGGCAGACGCCCTTAACTTACATTTTTATCTCTTTATACATCTGAGCAGTTGCGGGTTAAGGGCCTTGCTCAAGGGCCCAACAGGGACAACTTGGTGGTTGTGGGATTTGAACGTGGGAGCTTCCGAACCGTAGTCCAATGCCTTGACCACTAAGCTACGCCTGAGCCCTTAAAATCAATATACTGGTGTCTCATCAGTATTCCAAACTTGGCAATGATTGCAAGGAAACAGTGATCTGCTCCTCGACTGTTTCAAATTCTGTCATTTTAAAGTCATTCATTCATTTTCTATACTGGTTATCCCAAACAGGATCACAAGGAGCCTGAAGCCTTTCCCAGGAGACTTACTTACACGCTGTACAGGGTGCCAATCCTTCGTAGGGCACACACTCGCATACACTACGGGCAATTTGGGAACACCAAATAGTCTAATCTGCCTGCGAGTACACGAAGGAAACCCACCAAGCCCAGGGAGAACATGCAAACTCAAGGTGGGAATCGAACCCTCGACGCTGGAGGTACAAGACCACAGTGCTGACCATTACGCCAGCGTGCCTTCTCAATTTTTTATTGCATTCTCTTATTTAATTGGCCTCTAATAATATGATAATACTACTGTAATTAATGCTGTGCTGTCTATGTGAAAGTTGTTCCGTGTACAGTAATGTGACATTTTGAAGTTATAGATGTGAATTCCTGACTCCTTATATAAACATTGTTGTCTCTAACACTTCCTCTATGACGTAAAAATAGTGAATAAGGATCTGTGTCTGTGCACGGGAAGGCCGTCTCGTGAATGATGTTAATGAGAAAAAGAGTCATTTATATTTAATACCCAAGTGTAATAAATTATTTGACTGTTTTGTTAGTAGGAAAAGATCAAGCGTATGGACCATGAGTGTACGGAATACATTAGGACTGATGTAATATAAACACTGTGTTATTCATGTGCTGACAGTGAAAGAAATAATACAGATGTTATGTCTGTACAACATCTTTCTCGCCCACAATTTTCTATGAAATCTACCTTAACTGCCAGTTCTTCCGTGATGTCTCACAGACTCGCAATGTGGTTCGTGTGACTAACTGTAAGCTGCACAAAATAGACAAAACTTCACAGGACAACTGGAATTTTTTCCCCCTTGCAACGTAGCATGTTTAGACACACAGGCACAAGTTTCTCAAAGTAAAAACCTGGAATTGGATTTGACAGCTTGACAGCATGAGGATTAATGTTTAAATATTTTATTTATATATTCTGAATCCATAGACGTTTTTCATTAAATGGAACTTGATATTCACCCAACATGGCTTCAAAATCAAGATCAAATACAATTGTTTTCATGTACACAAGACGAGATTCTACACAAAGAGAAGCTGTTGCTGAATTCCTTACAGCATTGATGTTTGCCTGCAGATTCAGACTTTTGGGCGACCCTGTTCTGTGTACTTTCGTTTAGTTACAACAACCTCAGAGTTCTACATTTTTCTGCACACTGTTCCTTTAAAAAGCTGCATTCACATGCAAAAGACCCAATTAAGAAAAAGTATGAGTCAACCGGCCCAGGATATGACACAGTGTTTGTTGTATGTGAGTCGGCGTATAAGCGCCAGAGCCGTACCCGGGGTGTGGGAACTCGCGGCTTTCCTTCTGCACCGCTTCTCTTGCTGTCTGGCACAGACTCGGCTGCGCAACCTAGCGGCAGGGGCAGCCTCTGACCCACGGACTGACTCACTGCAGCGGAGTCTGCAAAACTCTGTCAAACATAGCATATCAATATACAAATATACAGAATATGCATGTCTTATAGGAGATTATCAAAAACAACATTATTAAACAAAATTAACCAAGTCACACTATTCCTTTAAACAACTGGAAAGAATAAATAAATATGAAATGTGATTTTTATTATAGCTATTAATTTAAGCTCATTTTAATGAAGGGGTGCCAATAATTTTGGAAATGAATAGATAGAATTGGTTGTATTAGTTTAAATATGTGTTTGTATGAGAGTTTTCCAAAATCACTGCCAGAGAGGAAGTGAGTCAATAGCCCTATTAGTGCTACTATAACTACTGTATAAATCCATATTATGGCAAGAAATACTCAGGTAAATAAATAAATAATAATAAAAAATCATTATTTTAAGAAGTGAAGGTCGGCGTTTGGGAAATGTGTTCCCAAATGCAACTGCCAAATCCATCAAACGCTATGACGACCGTCCCAGGACAGAAAGAGCAAGAGCTACCTCTGCTGCAGAGGATACGTTTATCAGAATAACCAGCCTCAGACCCCTGGGTTTACAGCCCGTGATTTTAGATCAGAGCCCACATAAATGATTCTCGGAAGCGGCAGACATGTTTCAACATTCACTGTTCAGTGGAGATTGCGTGAGTCAGGCCTTCGTGTTGGAACCTCTTCGAAGAAACCATTATTTCAGAAGAACAACAAACAGAAAAGACTTGTTTGGGCCAAGAAACAAGTTTTATGGACACTAGATCAGTGGAAAACTGTCCTTTGGTCTGATGACTCCAAATTTGATGTTTTTGGTTCTAACCACAGTGTCTTTGTTGGACATACAGAGGGTGAACAGATGGTTAGTGAATGTGTAGTTCCCACTGTGAAGCATGGAGGAGGAGGTGTGATGGTGTGGGTGTGTTTTGCTGGCGACACTGTTGGTGACTTAGTCAAAATTGTGGGTCCACTTAACCAGAATGACTACCACAGCATTATTCCGCAAAATGCCATCCCATCTGGTTTACACAGTGAGAGTGATGAAGTGCTGCAGCAGATAAACTGACCTCCACACCACCCACCCACCTATCTATCTATCTATCTATCTATCTATCTATCTATCTACTGTATATATACACACAGCCAAAAATGTATACGCATTTCAGAAAAAGAATAATGTAATAATGTAGTTTTTGGTCTTTAGGCTGCTCCTGGCAACGGATCACCATAGTGGACCATCCGATCCACACATACAAGCTTGGCACAGGTTTTACACCGGATGGCCTTTCTGCTGCAACCTTCCCATGTTATCCAGGCTTGGTACCGCACTACATCCAGTGGCTGGGAATCGAACCCAGGCCTTCATGGTAGGCGAGAAACCTACCACTGAGCCACCAATGCCCCATTAATATAATATTAATAAATATTATGATTATATTATGTATAGCAATACATTTAGTATTCATATATATAAACTGTAAATATAATAACGTTTAGTTTGTTTGTTCTGCAGTAAGATATATAACACATGAGCGCCTGCAGGATGTTTTAACACTTCACTGTGTTCTCGCCAACAGGAAACCGGAGAGAAATAAACAAGCAATATAAAACCAGCCGAGTGCTGCACCAAACACTAAAGCTATGCACGCTCCATTTAGCCCACTAACTGATGATCCTGTGAGAAATCGGACCGCGCAGCAGTTCCATACATGCATAAAACACAAAATCAATACGACTCGCCTGCAGCATGTGTAACAATTTACATGACCGTTTATAAGAAATGTTCTCTAATGGTAGTCATTCATCTACATACTGATGTACATGAGGAAGGTTTGTACTCACCCTGTTTGGAACACCATCTAGAATAAAAAAGGAAAAAGGAAAAAAAAGAAAGAGTTGAACCTTTATTCAATTGATAATATACAGTCATACAGTATCACAAACATCACAGTGAAACACTGGAGTAGAAAAAAAAAGGATTAGAATACAGTATAACACTGTTTTCTAAAAAATTACAGTGAATTTTGCATATTAAGCATTATATTTTTATTTTATAAGAATTTTCTTATCGACGTTATTGCTGCCAATTTTTCACAATAGCTATAGATGCTTCTTTATCTAGTTCACCCCTGGCCCTTTCTTGGATCCTATATCTAAACTTTATCCTGATAGAATTTTTCCACTTTTACAGCATCTACAGTTGTTATTTAATGTAAAATTGGATTCTGATTGCTGTAGTGTGCTTAACTATTATTATTATTATTATTATTATTATTACATTATTTTAATTTGTATTATTATTATTATTTGTACTATTATTATTATTATTATTGCATGATGTTACAATTATTATAGCAATATATAGGTTGCGTCTAAAATGTGCCAAAGGTGAATTGAGCAATAAGGTTTAAATCTGACTTAAATCATGGTTTTGAAGCTCAATTGTTGACGCTCTGGTCGTCACCATCGTGCCAGAATCTGACTCCTTCTAAAATCAGGGTTGATCCATAAATTGGAAAATGGGCGAAGCAATCAGCACCTGGCTGTCGGTTGGAACAGTCCTTCTTACCTTAGTTACCCACAAGCTAGCTAGCTTAGCTTTAGCTTAGCTAAAATGCTATGGTGGCTAATGTGAACTTATATGCTGACTTATTGCATTTGATTGAACTACCACATTCACACCCTACACGCTGTCCTGTGTCAACACTTACATTTATTGTGGTGAGTTAAACTACAGTGAGTCTAGTTATCTAGTTAGCTAAGTTAAGTCATGCATAGCATACAGCTATCATCAATGCAGCCATCACTCAAATATGGCTTTATAATATAATTTAAACTCATGATTTAAATAAAATTTCACCCCATATAGTTGAGACAACATGCTATAGAAACCATATTTTTTTTTGTACCAGGCTGCAAACATTTTAACATGGAGGGTCTATGAGGATTGACTAACTTATGGAGCCTAGTGGTCATTTGAGGAACTGTAGGGTTTTGGTACTTCAACGTTGGCCTCATATTTCTTGATTAACTTGGTTTAAATGTAAGGATTTACAAGTTTTTTTTAATGTGGTAATATCTATCTAACCATCAAGACACATGAAGTGACCAAGCGTAACAGTGACTTGATTTGATTATAGCTTTGATTATTATACTGTACATGTATGGCTTCTTTGTTTTCACCCTACCACCTCCTTTTGAGGACCACTGAGACTTTATTCCTGTTTTAGTTAACCTATATTTGTCGAAGTGTTGAACTTTGTGTTTAATAGTCAGTATGTGTGAGTGTTGGGTGTAGAAAATAACGGACATGATGGTAAATTAGACAAAAACAATATATAAGACACATCAGTAGGCGGGACATGGACGTGGTGGATATGGGCGGATATGCGTAACGTTTACATTTGTGTGTGTAATTATTATACATACATTCATGACATCAGTGCATAAATAAGGAGTTGTTTTGTTTCTACCTCTTAGATCCACCGATTCGGGGTGAGTGATGTCATCTTTCGGCACCAGATGTGGAGGGAAGGGGAAAGCCCCCGGGAGAGCCATGAGACCAACTCCTGCTCCGAGAGACAAGCCTGACTGGTGCGGCGTCAGGGGGAAGCCTGAGGCGTGATGGGACAGGTGCTGGAGCTGCTGTTGCTAAATAGCCAGGCGAAGAACAAAGAGGTCACTCATGGCTTAAACAACTGACTTACAGTACAGGATAGTCAGAATGTACACAGTGTAATCCTTGTGCCTGGCCACTGTAATGCGGTAATAATGTGTAATTATAAGGGTAAATGGGAGATAAATACACACACTCACCCCTATGATAGCGTTCAAGTCTGCCATGCTCACATGCTTGGATCTCTCAACTGCCTGGGCCACCTGGTGCTGATGCTACAAAAATATATAAAGGTGCACTCTGAAATCTTTCCAGCAAAGACAAAGGATCTCCTTATACATAAAAACTTACTGCAGATATTCAGAAGCAAATGCATGAATAGGTGTGGTTGTCTAATACTGTATCTGTAACACCAAAGTGACATTAAATCATTAAACACAGTGGTTTACTGTATAGTGTACTGTATCTATCCGGGAGATCTTCAGATCACGGATCTGAAATATGATTCAATGTGATACAATTTAATACAGTCACTCCTCTTTTCCTATTATTGACACACAAAGGCATGTCGGGATTAAAAAAATAAATAAATGTACTGTACAGTGCAGAAGAAATTTCATTTCATAACACGTCTGAAGGCCGCAAATAAACGTGCTGCTTTAACCACAACACATAAGATTAGTACAGTACTTATAAACAACAGAATAAGTAAATAATAAATATTAAAGGGATTCGACTACATATGTAAGATAGTTTCACTTCCAAAAAAAAAAAAAAGACAAATATCTTCGGAAAATATTGGTTCGAAAACCCAAATGCGTGTCGACACACGTCAGATTTTAATTAATCACTCACTCTTCGTCTATACCGCTTTATCCTGTATAGAGGGTTGTGGAGGGCCCGGAGCCTATCACAGGGCACACACATATACACACACACACACACACACGGTCATTCACACACTACAGGCAACTTAGGAACGCTGATCTCTGATGTTTAAGGACTGTAGGAGGAAACCGGAGTACCCGGAGGAAACCCACCAAGCACGAGGAAAACATGCAAACTCCACGCATACAGACCTAAAGGGGGAATCGACCCGGACACTGAAGGTGCAGTACTTATATGAGATCGGAGATGTTTTAAACGCTTGGTGAAGTCGCATTTGTAAAAAACCTAAACAGCTGTGAACAACTTGGAAAGGCTTCAGTTTGCTAGGGAGCATAAAGACTGGACCTTGGAGCAATGGAAAAAGGTCACATGGGCTCCGCAGGGGATGTGGGGGGTGTTTTGGTGTCTGGCACCCAGACGTTTGCAGCAGATCCTTTGAGTGCTGTGGTTTGTTTGGTTGCTTTCGATGGATGGAGATCTAAGGAGTTTGGAGACCGGGTTGGTGTCTTTGGGTTCTTACCTTTACGTTTACGGCATTTAGCAGACGCCCTTATCCAGATCGACTTGCATTAACTTTTATTACCCATATGGGCAGTTGAGGGCAGCATGGTGGTTCTTGGGTTTGCACTGAGGTCCTTCTGATCAGTAAGATCAGTGGTTAAGGTGTTGGACTAATGGTCAGAAGGTCCTGTTTTTTGTTTTGCCTGCTGGGCCCTGCGCATAGCGTAGAGTGTTCTGGTGCTTTTCTATTGTATCCAGCATTGACATTTTTCAGCAACTTGTGTTGCATTGGCTTTTGTGCGGGATTAGACCAGACAGTCTGGACTTTGTTACTCGTGGGCGTTAGCGAGCCTTGGTTGCCCGTGACCCTCTCACCAGTTTGCTGGTGTACAGTTGGTGTTCGATGTTCACTTCACCTGTCAGTGGATACAAAGTTCAGGCTAATTGGTGCACCAATTTAGATGCAACTACAGCATAAATATCCAGTTCACTGAATACACCAGAATGTGAAATGGTGCAATCTTTAAACCCCTAATTAATACACAACCCATCCAATGACAAAACCTGTAGTGGACACATTACTTTAGAAGTGCGGTTTATTTGGCTCAGTTCAGCCAAACAAGCTGATTTCCTGTTATTGCTCCTACTGGACTCATTTAGGGTTTTATGGCTTGAACATCCCCAGCATGCTCTCTGTTTGCTTGGTTAAAAAAAAGCTACATGAAATATTGATAGATGAAAGAGATGGGAGATTAGGCTGTGTTGATGACCACCTCTCTTGTAAATAATTAATGCCTAAATAGCTGTGAGAGGAAGAATAAGGGCCTTCTGTAGTAAGTAACACTTTATTGTTGGGTGGTGAAAGGCTCTGTGCGCGCGCGCGTGTGTGAGTGTGCCATTAATTTCGCTCACCTCTTGGGACAGGAGAGGGATAATCTGAGTGCATATAGCGCTGAGCCGCTTCACAATCTCCGCCTGCAGGGAAACGCACACATGCGCGTACACACAAAACACACACACACACACACACACACACACACACACACACACACACACACACACACACACACACAAACAGCTCAGAGAAAATCCTATCAAGCAGCAGAGGACATATTAAACATGACAATCGAGGGCAAGCAATACTGCTCCTGCTCCACTCTGTTTTTCTCCGTCTTTCTGAAGAGCAAAAAAATAATAATAATTCTACCTCAAATATGCTAATATTTAAAGCATATATTCAACAACAACAAGCTTTTAAGAGCCAAAAATATCTTTGCTACCCTCAAGCGGTGACTTAAACACGCTTTTCCTGTCGTTTGATTAAGGAGTAAAACACAACGGGTCCTGACATGTTTTAGTTCCCACAATTTGTCAACGGTTGCGTTTTTTTATTTATTAACGAATGACGTGTTGATTCGAGATTCAAGATGGCGCCGTGCTAGTGGCGGATGATCGCAGCTGCTCGTGTCTTGAGAGACGTTATATCTTAGCTATCGTGAATTTCCGTCTGGAATGAATAACGTGATCCATCTGTGCGCTTTTTTTTAATCCCATTTAATGTTGTGGAACAAATGACTTGCTGTTATCACTTGTGCTATATCCAGTAGATCTTTCAGCGCCTTTATTTTAAAGTTTATACGGGAAAAGAAACGCAGCATTGAGATTTTAACAAAAACCATGAAGCAGCTCTTTGTCATGACTGTCATCATTCGCTCACACTGGAGACTCCTTCCAAGAGAGCTAACAATCATCTGATTATGTGCAGTAACCCAACGTACATTGCTATAGAAACAATAACAAATCAAAATGATCATATTAACATGAACTTGTGTCAGTACTGCCGGTACAGAAAATCAAATCAATCGACACCCTCTGACCAATCAGAATCGAGAATTTAACTCTACTCCGGTATTAGTGCTGCCCACAGGGGTTACATTATGGTTTGAGAAGCAGGTTTAACTGCAACAGAACCCCATAAAAAGCTCTAGGGGTCTGATCAGGATTAGCCCACTTTACATGTTTTTCAGTATGTATATTACTGAAATGCGGCTCATTAGTTCATTAACTTTCCATACTTTGAGATATTTCAAACTATTGAAATATTTTATTTTATTTAAATGGGCAAAAAGGTAAAACATTAGTGTATTATGTCATTAAAGAATGAAGAAGTAATGTATCAGTGGTTTTTGTAAAGCACAGTCTATGCAGTGGGTGAAAGGTGGGGTACACCCTGGACACACTACACTTACATGCTCATTCACACACTAAGGGCAATTTGGAAATGCCATTTCGCCTAATCTGTCTGTCTTTGGACTGTGGGAGGAAACCGGAGTACCTGGAGGAAACCCACCAAGCACGGGGAGAACATGTACACTCCATGCACACAGACCCGAGGCTGAAATCCAACCCGGACCCTGGAGGTGCAAGACGACAGTGCTATCACTACATTACATCAAATCCTAAAATCATGAATTGATGGTGCTCAAGAGCACAGCGTGAAATTAAACTGCCATCAAATTCAGTTTTCAGGAATTCGCAAGTAAATACACTACCGTTCAAATGTTTGGGGTCACTTGCAAATTTCTTTGTTTTTGTTTAGTGATTTATTTTCTACATTCTACAACAATACTGGGATTTC
>JAQMYJ010000018.1:15629616-15640858 GCA_030014305.1 Clarias laeviceps | reverse complement strand
TTCAGGCCTCCTTCATATGTGGAAATAAATCAGATATAAATCAGATATGTGCTAATGTGATTGTCGTGGAAACAGACAGGTCGGATGTCCTGAGGCATTGCGTTCTGTATGTCATTAAAACGGCGACTTCTTCGCGGTTTAATGACGTCATGTTATTCTCCGGCGGAATCGCGTGTGGAATGATAACATTGCAGGTGACATGGAAGAGGAAAAGAAATTAACCATTGTTAGGAGTCATACATATACAGTAGCTAAACATCCCAGTGCTGTCATGCTCTGTTATAGAATGCCTCTTATCCAATCAGCTCACTCGATTAGAACTGACAGATTAATTGATTATTAAAATAATCGTTAGTTGCAGCCCTAATAAAGTTTCATATTTTAGCCAAATTATTTGGAATTTATTGCATCTATGATGAGCATAGCTTAGCTAGCTAAAAAACATCATTAGCGGTTCCTCGACATACAAACACCCTGCCTTGCAAATTTTTACCTTAACAACAAAAATTTTGCAAGAAATTTGCCTCGGCATGCAAAGCATTTTCGGTATACGAGTGACAGAACCGGTCACAGGTACTTCCAGTTGTGCGTAAATCCGGTTGCGCGTATATTCAGTAGCCAGTCAAAACTTATTTGCATCAGTGGAAAGCCCAAGCAAAGCGAGTTTACATGTTTCATTTTTTTTTGTGCGAGATTTAGTAAAGACGTAGCACCACAGGTCAGAGGAATGTTTGTAGCGCTCATATTAATTAACTCACTGATATTATGTGTACAAACACGGGGCATTTATGTCATCTAACAAAACCTAAGAACATGAAAGACTCACAACTAACACTTAATACACCGAACCCGAATGTGTATTATACAAAAGAGACACTGCACTATATACAGAATATTGGTGTGTATGTGAATGGATATATAGTCCTGCACGCTGCGAGTGTGTGTGTGCTGACTTGCGGGAGTATCATATATCAGCCTCACCGGGTTAATGAGTCGATCCGGGAGCACGGCAATGATAAAAACGCTGTCCTGTGACACTGTCCCAATGACGTGCAATCCAATTTTGATGCATCCACAAAGAGGATTGGTATGTGTATGTGTATAAACAACAATGGAGCGTTGGTCTCTCGGCGTATTCGCGGCTTCTCTTGAAACACGGTCAGCTGACCTCCTTGCGTCACCGGGATTCCCTTCATGATTTGGAGAGAAAGTCTCATGAGTTAAAACGCGGGACCGTTTTTTAAAGCAGCCGATGCCACGAGGAATCATAAATTAAAGTTAGGTCTACTTATGTCATATTTTCTTCCACTTGCATGTTTTTTTCTAAATGCTTTGATTGTTTTTATATGCAAAAATATAATTATAGTGTTGGAAATTTTTTATACTGGTGCTATTTTTTGGGTGTCTGAAACAAAAATGTGAAAGTTCGCCATAAGAACGGATTAAATTCGTCTGCCAAGGTACCGCTGTACATTTTTATTTATTTTATTAAGCATTTTTTTTTTTTTAAAGTGTTCTGGCCAAGACAGGCAGCAATACAAAAATGCGCATAACACAGATAAACTAAATTTTAATGTGTTAAAAATGTACCCATCAACAAGCATACTAATCAGTCGCACTATACACCAACATCACTATACCACGGCTAGTTGCGACGTACAAAAATTGGCCAAATATTTCACATGCGTGTTTGTGCAACTGATCCACACAAACCTTAATGCGCACTGAGAGAGCATCTCCCATCTCACACCATCCTTTACAACACTTACAGTATAATAACACACATGCCTCATAGTTCTTTCTGAATCGGGTGTGTGAGTGTGAATGGGTGCAGTGACATTTCCATAATGACGTGAGATTAAATTTGATTTATAGATCTTTAAGTGATCGAAATGACAAGCTGGCTGACAGAACATAAATGTTTTCTTTTCTTTTTGTCTGTTTTTCTGACACAGTTATATTCCAGGGACCAGGACAGTATTTCATATCAACTCCTCACCTCTGATGAGCGCTAATAAATTTGCAAGGTCTGGTATTTAATAAACTGTGCCAGTCATCTGATTTATTCTGTTAATTACATAACGTGTCATATCTGATTCGCTTTTAGGAGTTTCTGTGAACGAGCAAAAGCAGCCAAATGTACAGAATTTAGCTGGCAGCTGGATGAAGTTGTCTGTTTATGTAGAACATAACGTTCAAGTCAAACCGGGACTTGTGATGACATTTATCGTGAAGCACGGTACGCTTATCAGACTCTTAGCTGCAGTAAAAGATTTGAATGGTGCAAATGTTTTAAAGACGACATCTTACATCTGTGGGAACACAATAATTCATGAACATGAATTTGCACGTTACAGGATCTCAGGTGGGAGTTATTGTTAGATCCACCATACAGTCCTGACCTTGCTCCAAACCATTTCCTCATCTTTTGGACATTAAAGGAGTTCCTGGGAGGCCAGCGTCTCAGACGTGAAGCAGGCAGTCCGATCATGGCTCTGAGAAAACTTTATACCTTGATGGTATCCAAGCACTAGTGAAATATTGCGATAAGTGTATTACTGTAGCAGGGGATTATACAATCAAAAGTCCTGGTTTGACTCGAACACCCATCGAACAATCGAAAAGTTGTAAGGATATGAAATAGGACAGGAATTTTAAGGCTTTGACTTAAGTAAGGGAAATAATGTGTTATGAAGGCTCTTACAAATGAGTAATACACCAGAGGTATAAAAATAATGTATAATAATTCAGTCCAAAATGAGGCAATTGAAGTGGAAACATTGTTGACAAAAGACAGGAAGCTACAGAGCAGGATTTCTTTTCCTCCCTAATTTGGTCACCAGATAATAATTCCCATACCTCTGCCAACTCTCATCTCAGACATGGGAAGCCAGCCAGCTGCAGTGTAACACACGGAGAGGAAAGCACTATCTACCCTCTTCTGTATACATCATCCCACAGACACGTCTCGCTGTGACTGACTGGGCAGAAAGAGCGAGACGTCCCTCCTAGCCACAGATGGAAACTCGCCATTTGTAGACAACAGAGTCAGAGTGAGTTTTTTTTTTATTTATTTATATTTTACCTGATTTTAGTCGGGCTTGTCTAGCGGCCTGAACAGGGCAAGAACATGTAGTTTTCATGTGGCCCCCATATCAAAGCATAGCCGGTCAGTGTTTACCTAAATATTTAACTGTAAAGTCAGGGAGATGGTACAGTCTGTATAACTGTGTTCATGTCCTATGTAGAAAACTATTTTTTTTAAACAGGTTTATATATTTATATACATCGGTATATACGAACGTCCTGCCTTAAGAATTTTCACCTTAAGAACTGAAATTTTGAAGTATTTTCGGTATACGAGCGAACAAACCGAGCCGAGCCGAGCTAAACTGCGAATACGTTTTTTTCACATCTTTTTTTCACTTTTTTTTTCATCGTGTGCAATATTTTGTGAAGACATAGCACCATGGGGTGCTAAGAATATTAGCAAGAACGATAGCAAGAAGAAAAGGTAACCACTTTCAGTTTCCCAAGAGGAATCGTAAATTAAGGTTAAGTTAAGGTTTAATGTTTATTTGTTTCATATTTTGCTTCATTTACATGTCTTTTCTAAATGTTTTGATGTTATTATATGCAAAAATATGATTATAGCGTTGGAAATTGGTAATATAGGGCATATTTTTGGATGGCTGGAACGGATTATCTGCATTTACATTATTTCCTATTGAAAAATGCGTTTCGCAATACGAATTTTCGTCTTAATAACTCGCCTCCGATACCGATTAAATTCGCATGCTGAGGTAATGCTGTATATATTTATATACTACTAAAAATCTAACAAACCTCCTCCAAACTAGATGATATACATACAGCGCCTACTGGATATCATGCTACATTATGAACCAGTTATCTACTATGCGACACATGTTTTGTGATCTACATGTCCACTGTAAGCATTAAGACACACGCTTTGCGGTTTGTGAACCTCCGGCTCGGGCCTGCTCTTAACTGCAATGACCTCATCTCTATTACCTCTTCCCTTTTATAACAGCCGCAGGACTGAAATGACTACCCTGCAGATTAAATACACTACAGGGAATTAAATTAGATTGAGCTGAGATCACATGATAGGGTTTCGAGCTCTTTACTGTCCAAGAGGAAGCAAACTCTGCTCTTTGTTTATTACAACATCCTTCCCTCCTTCATTCCTTCCTTCCTGTTGTTTGTTCAGAATATGCCTAGTGGCTTTTAGATTCAGGTATTTATTAAATCTGATCAGATCAAACGAGCTGAAACCTTATGAAAAGAATCTGAGACTTTGGAACTCTTAGGGTGCCCAAACTTTTGCACAGTGCCACAATGATGTTTTCATTTTTTATTTTTGTTCAATTTATGACATAAAAAGTAATTATGCATCGATGTTTGCTAAAAATATTGTGCATTTTTTCCATTTCCAAGAGAGACTGTGTTAACTTTTCAATAAAAATAAAAAAATCACCAAAAGCTGTTATTTATCAAGGGGTGCCTAAACTTTTGAATAAGACTGTATGTGACTTTAATGTAACGCTGACAGCCGACCAGGGATGCCCACCCATGTGGCTTATTAGGGATGGGAATCACCAGGGACCTACCAATACGAAATTATCACAATATCTAGGTGCCGATTCGATTTATATTGCAATTCTGTATACAAATCCCAGTTCTATATACATTTTTTTCCAGATTTTATTAAAATTCTAAACAAACTTAGCAAATAATGTGATCCTGCCACACAGGGTGCTCGAATGCTTGTCAATATGTGAATAGTTTAGAGTGCACCACCTGCAGGGTTGTTATGAATGCAAATTAAACATTTATTTAAAATTTTTAAAATCAGTGTGTCCATTTCTTAAAGAAAAGGGGTTGGGTTATCTTACATTTTGTTATTTTGTTATAATTATAAAGAAACCTAGCAAAAAAAAATTGCTCTAACCACGAGGATGCTATGTTTCCTTCTAATGTGTGAATACAGTCCCTGACTTACGAACGAGTTCAATTCTGGAAGCACGTTCGTAAGTCAGATTTGTTCTTAAGTCCGACAATGTGAGCCTTATACACCTTTGACACAAATATACAATGTAAAGCAAACCAATCCACTTGGCTAAATCTGTCCCCTTTCCCCACACTGCCATCATTTGGCCAAAAACTGTAACAGCATGTAAGCCTTTTTAAACACGCCTAACAAGTACTTAACATGCTTAACGAGCACACACATACAATATACCGGGCCTTAGACATTTTATACATTGACATACACACTGAAAATATTGTATATAACTGTAAATATTGGTATCTGGTGCACTGCAGTGTCTATTTTCTGTACAATACATGTGAGCTACTTCCTTTACAGCGAAAATTCATATATTCGTAACTCGAATGTTCATGGACTTTAGTTTAGAGTGCACGACCTGATTGATTTTTAACTGATACTGAAAAGAAAGAAAGAAAATGTTAGCAAATTGCTTTGATATTAGAAACATAAAATTCATCAAAACATGGTCTTTTTTTTCTTTTTTTTAATAATAGCATTTGCTGTTATATTTTATTTTATAGTGTTGTGTGCTAGTACTATATGCCTGAATGGCATTCTGCGATTTCATTAAAATAAAAAATATTTCCTGAAATAATAATAAAATAATAATAATGGTCTTGTAGTCAAATTTACTGTTTAAGACTTTTTTTGACTTCTTTGGAACCCGAGACAAAAATTGTGATGTGAAGAGAATTTATATAGATTATTTTACATCCATTAAAAATGCATTTCCATGGAAACGTCAAACTGTACACCTGAAAATCTCTGTAAAAAATGACGTGTGTGTGTGTTCTTTGCTTGGACCAGCAGTATGTTCTATTTATTAGTTGTTTTTGCTCTAGATTGCATAAGCTCTACGCATGTGACTTTTACAAACTGGCCATTTTTAAACAGCAGGGTATGCCAGGATAAATATATAGAGAGATTCCATATGTATTAAACATGCTCGTGACAATAAGAATGGCCTGGCAGAGTGAGTATTTATGCGCACACACACACACACACCACCCACAGAGACACAAACACACCTGTATGTGTATACTGGACATCTCCACCTACACAAAATATTTACAGAGCAACAGTGCTCTCAGATTATAATCTCTTTTTCTCTTTCCCACTCTTACACACACACACATGCACACACACCTGTTTGATCTGCATATCTTTGTAGGCGTGTAATAACATGCCATCATAAGTACAGCTTTGGCAGCATGTGATTGTGTGTGGTGTGTGTGTGTGTGTGTGTGTATAATATCGGGTTTCCCTTTGAAGGTAATATAACGTGACATTTGCGGTGGAGAATGAAGTGGCCTGAATCCATATGCAGTTATTGCCACATACGCACACACACATACGAACACACATGAACACACACTCATTTTCTCCATGGATACGTACACAATCTGCCACTTTTCATGCAACACCTCCTCTGCTGGCTCGCTGACACCATCCAAATATTAAGACACATAAACAATATCAGGATTTCCTAAAACTCGTGCATACATTGTGCTTTGAAATAAAAATCTAAATAATACAAGAGAGACTTGTGTTTGCACATACAGTAATATATTACAGCTGGAGATGCATTAATACCATGTTTTTTCAGTAACTACATGATACCTGATACAGTAAACAAACCGGGCTACCGATGCCGCTCTACTTGAAATCAGAGCTATGACGCTTGTGAGGTTCACGTGTCCTGTACAGGGGGTTAAAGTGAAAATGATTCGAACGTCCATGAGTGAACGGGCGCCCCAAGGGGAACAGAAACCAGCCAGCAAGGATAATGAGCTCGGGCGTATTAACTGCTCAGAAGTATGAAATTCCTCCTGCTGCATCTCATGTCCTTTACAACAACTTATGTACTGTGTTAATGTCTGTGGTGTACTGTATCGGCCAGCATCACACAACTCCATGACATATTATACACATACGTACATCATATTTCAGATAAAAAAAATAAAAAAAATAGTGATACCTTCGAATGTATTTGGCATGAGGTGTTGCTCAGAGAGAATTTTGTAATCTCTTACAAAGCTACTCTACATGCACATTTCCAGGTACCGTTGGTACCGTTGTAGAACCAAGGAAATGTATTGAAAAAATTAAGGATCAGCTCTATTTCAATTATGTTAAGTCTGATCCTACAGCTTACCAATCGAAACAGTGAGGCCAATACCGATCAAAGATGATTTCCCAAATTACCCTTCGGTAAAAGACAGAAGATGCGATGCAACAGTGAAAGGAGACTTGGGGCACGAGGTGGGGTGGGCAGGGTGCCAATCAACCACAGGGTGCACAGGCCCACGCCAGTTAGTCTAATCTGCATGTCTTTGGACTGTAGGAGGAAACCAGAGTACCCGGAGGAAACCCACCAACCACATGCAAACTCCACACACACACAGGACCAGGAATCGAGCCCTCGACCCCGGAGGTGCGAGACCACAGTGCCACTAAGGATAATGTTCATCCATAATTAAATACCCATCAACAAAGCATTCAGATCGAATCAGTGAGGATATGAGATCAGATCCCTAGTTTGAAGCTTTAACCCTGACCTTGACCTTTCCGTAACCTATCGGATTTCCATGAACACACTCACTGCAAAACCGCAGCAAAGTCATCACACAGTTTTGTTTGTTTTTTCTTCATAAATCACTCACCTGCGGTCTGCCGTGCGGGTACATGGTGATCTGCGCGCGCGCTGCTGCTGCTGCTGCTCAGCCGACGCGTCCGAGAAAACCGGAAACGCTCGTGCGCTCCAAATGGCGCGTGCGTCACGCGCGTTCCTCGAAAGCACGAGGGGAAAAAAACAAAACAACAAACAAACAAACAACAAAAAAAAACAGACGTCCCAGTAGTTGGCGGTTGGTGGTGGTGTCGGTATCAGAGTCGGTTACGCGCCGCCTCGCGGTGTGCGTGCGCGAGTGGCTTTCTGTCCGTGCCGTGCGTCCGTATCCTCACTGCGCGCGCGCGCGCGCGCGCGTGTGTGTGTGTGTGTGCGCGCGCTCATGCGCTCAGTGTCTCAGCCGCTCGTGCTATGAAAACGTAAACATCACTGACCTGCACGCGCACCGCCACCACCCACACTCACACACTGTGGTGGAAAAAAAGTGCTGAAAATGTAACTACAATAAAGACGCATGAGGAAGAGAGAGAGTGAGAGAGAGGTGTGTATATCTGCTGATCACTTAGTAGAGAGAGAGAGAGAAACAGCAGGTCAGCAGATGATCCACTCGGCTTCCCAGCAGCAGACCCCGGGCTGCATTATTGCGCCTGTATGCTTGACATTAACTTGGCGAAGAGCGAGATCTGCTTTTAAGGTCGACCGCTCCTGTTCCTCATTGATCTCTTTCTAACCACAGCGTCACGAGTCTAAAGCCGCAAAAACAACACGTGTACACAATCATTTTCCCATGTCACCCACCCCACTGTATCCCCTTATAAAAAACTCAACACCTAAAAATACCAGTTTTTCCACGTACAATACGCGACCTTAACACTCCACCCCTTCATCACCTCGATCAGTCTCACAGCCGCATCCTGATTGGCTACACCGAAACACGTCCCGACCAATAAGAGCTCCAGGACCCCACGTTGGTCCATGACACACGCTCACATCCAGAACCAATTATAACCGCCAGTTTACAGACTCTGACCCTCTTCTGCTGTGGGCTTGTGGGTAATGAAGTGCTTGAATTTGTAGTTCGAAGCATGAAGCGCGAGTGTGAATATTTATGAACGTAGGAGAGGAGGGCTGGTGGGGCTCAGATCACAGAGTCGCTGACTAAGCTAAACTCCTTTTTCATGTCCCATCACGGAGATATAACAAGCCACAGCAAGACTTTGTATTATGTGGATTAATTTGCTTTCTTTTTTTAATGTGGTTTTCATTACTAAACCGTGCTACTCAAAATCACGTGTGTGACACAGATAACTAGGCCAGGCCTAGTGTTTCCAGCCCCATGAAATATACTAATTGATCACAAATACTGCAAATAAAAGAAAAAAGCAATGACATATATATATGAAAAATCTTATATCTATCATACTATACTCTATTTAATTTTTATTTAATCACAAGCTCTAATCAATTATATCAAGAGGCTTAAAGGCAGATACACACAAGATATTTTTCAAATGTTTTAAGTACATAATGTTTTGCTAGGCTCATAATTACTCAATATATAACAAATATCAAATGCTGTAGAGAAGTTGTGACAATTTTATTCAACCCGAAAACACACATCGTCCTGTGTACATTGGGAGCTGTGCAACTGCTGCTATTCTGACCACGTGCGTTACCAACAAAGATCGACCGTGACGTCTGGCAAGAACTCGGAACCGTCGGCGTGCCGTAGATGACCCGTCCTTCATGTCGAGGATCATTACCGGTGACCCTGAGACGAAGCAACAGTCTTCACAGTGGAAGAGCCCATCATCTCTATGACAGAAAAAGGCGAGGCAGCTCAACCAAGTGCATACTCATCGTCTTATTCGGAATCCGTGGCATTTTGCTTCAAGAATTTGTCCACACGGACCAGACTGTCAATAACGAATTCTACTGCCAGGATTCAAGATGCCTGAGGAAGGAC
This sequence comes from Clarias laeviceps, assembly GCA_030014305.1. Classification (NCBI taxonomy): domain Eukaryota; kingdom Metazoa; phylum Chordata; class Actinopteri; order Siluriformes; family Clariidae; genus Clarias; species Clarias laeviceps. Next base: position 15,631,189 of record JAQMYJ010000018.1, on the reverse strand, counting down.
AACCAAAGCAACCAAAAACAGAGCTTGTAAACAGAGCTAATCTTTAAACTTTTTGATACTGCCTTGTGTGTGTGCGCATGTGTGCATATATAAACGGCCCAAAAACAGGGTACAGATTAAACATAATACTACACATTGATGCCATAATTCAATTAGAGAAATTCAATTAAAAAATGTATACATTTTTTGTGACTTTCTGTACATTCTAGAACAATACTGGAGTGAATGGAGCTAAGATTTTAAACCCATGTTTAATTAGGAAATTAAGCAATTAATTACTAAGTTATAAGTAATTAATGCCTTCAGAATTGTTTAACAATGTAAAGAACATGGAATTAAACTTTTAACTGGTAGTGTGTATAGATAGATAGATAGATAGATTATTGATGGTGCAGCTGCTCTTTTAAATAAAAAATTAGCCACTTTAATTATTTGTTAAAAGCACATATTGTCATTGAAAGCCCTGCTTGCCCAGCCATCCCTGTGCATACATATTTTATTCAAACTTTATATCTGAGTTTCTGCTAATGCAATCACTAGTGGAAATGTAATGTAATATTGCAGTCATTACACTGAAACACTGCTGTAGTGTCAATAAAATTCATGCCTTGTGTATAACTGCCAAAAATCTCAGTAAAGCAAAAATCAAAAAATAGCTGAAAGTCAGTATTTTGTACTTAGTCATTAAAATGGGATTTTACGGCACTGCATTTTCCTAATGGTCGAACATGTGTAATAACTCAAAGCTTTATTTATAGTTAACAGACGTTACTGCTGCTTAGAAGTAGGTTGGGATTGACAAATTCCCACAAATGACAAATTAAAACTTGTGGCTCTTTTATGCTGCTGCATTTTGCTGCCATGGTTTGAGTCTGTGTGTCCCCTTACAGGAAATACTACCTTTAAATCAGTACAAAAGTCTTCCCTGATTAGCTTTATGGGCTCTTCCACGAAAACTCCCCCTCATCTACTTATTTAGCTCCAATGATTTGTAAAATCTATTCTAAAGCTCTAAAGACCTTATTAAGACTTGTGTTGATGATTTTACATAAATGTAATAAAAAATATAGTTCAACGATGATTGGGCCCAAGCACCTATTTTATATACCACACAACCTGTGAGCTTTTTGAGCATGTTTAGACCTCGAAAAAGCCCCTGATGCTAGAAAAAAGCATCACACTATGATGTCACTCAATGTGATGTCACACAATATGATGTCACTCAGGAAGTTATTAGCCACTTTTTGGCATCAGTTTTTGGCATTTTCACGGCTAAATGATTTGAGATATTAAAACTCCATTTGCAATATTGCATCCTCAATGTCTTGAGATCATATTGGCCCAGTTTGATGTTGACTGTTAAAGTCCTCTAGTAGGAGTATATCAAAATCCATTAGGTGTGTTTTAAGACCCCAATTTTTCAATTTTTTATTTGTATAGCGCTTTTAACAATTGGCATTGTCCCAAAGCAGCTTAACACAATCAAAATAATTATGTAAGTTTGTATGGAATTTGAATGTGTATGAATCAAAATGGTCAGATAGTCCCTGGTGAGCAAGCCGACGGCGACAGT